>PVIY010053164.1:0-14836 GCA_004026745.1 Myrmecophaga tridactyla | reverse complement strand
CCCCCACCTCCTGCCACCCCGAGAGCTCCTCGGGTGGGCCTGGTGCAGGCACAACCCCAGCCCGGAAATAAATGAACCTAGCATTTATTAAGCGCCTACTGAATAGCAGGCCTTGTGCAGACACCCTCACCAGCTGATGGTGGACGTGCATTCATTATGCCCCGACTGTGTGTCAGGCAGTTTCTTGGGCCTTGGGGAGAAGGGAAGTCCCTGCCCCAGTGGAAGCCAAGTCCGATGTGGGGGAAAGAGTGTGACCAAGTGCCAATACACCTGATCATGGTTACCACAGCGTTATCTAAATGCTCCCTATCTATCCCATGGATTGTGACGTAGCCCTTAGCAATTATCTGTAACTTATTGTGACTCACGGAACTGCGCCCCAGAAGATGCATTTCTTTGATGAGAATGCTTTATTTCGTAAGTGCACAAGTGTTGCTTTCTAACTGGAAAGTAACTAGATAACTCATGAGGGGCCCAGAATGTATTCCTTTATCTCGTTTTGCAACCCGTGTTGCCTCCCTGCACCAAAGCTTATTAACGAAATAACACAAGTCAGCACCCCAGAACTGACCAACCCAGTTCCAATCAGAGCTAGCTTCGCAATGGAAGTATGAAATAGCCTAAAGCTCCAACTTCGAGTGAGCTAAGCTTGTAATCCATCCGCGCATACTCAGGGAATCCACCATCTTTAAGCTCCGTCATGTAAACCTGCTGGCCTGGATCAATGCTATAAAATCCTGCAAGCTTCTCCGATTGGGGAGACAAATTTTGTGAGGCTAGCATTTGCTAAATAAACTCTCTTCTCAAAATCCCAGTGCTCCTTAATTGCCCATCAGGTGAGGACTCACTTTTTTTTTTTAATTGTGAAAAAAATATATATACCAAAAAGCAATAAATTTCAAAGCGCACTGCAACAATTAGTTATAGAACAGAGCTCAGAGTTTGGTATGGGTGCTACAGTTCCACAATTTTAGCTATTTCCTTCTTGCTGCTCCAAGACACTGGAGGCTAGAAGAAATGTCAATAGAGTGATTCAGCAGTCATATTCATTTGTTACATCCTATCTTCTCTGTTATACTCCTCCTTCTCCTTTGATCCGTCTCCCAATCTTTAAGGGTATTTGGGCTATGGCCATTCTAACTTTTTCAGGTTGGAAAGGGCTGTCGATGTTATGGGATGGGGGATGGAACTAGCTGATGTTCTGGAGAGAGGGGAATCACTTTGGAGTGGCATCGACAGCAGGGCCAGGAGTCACGACAACGCTAGGAAGGCACAGGGGGTCAGGGAAGGCCTTAGGAAGAGCTATCCCAGAGAGCTCAGAGGAATGCCTTCGGGGGCAGAGGTTGGCTGTGGCCAGGGTGCAATGGGGGTGGGAGCTGGGAGAGAGGTGTCAGGGGTCACCCAGAAGGCGTGAGCAGGAGGGCAAGGCCAGCTGAGTGGGTGCTGCTGGAAGGCCAAGGCCGCAGAGCCTGAGAACCGGACTTTGGTCCCAGGGACATTGATGGGGACGCTGATGAACATCTTTTAATATTTTTAATTTTTAAAAAAGTAAAAAAAAAATTTTTTTTCTTGAATTCTGTCAAATGCTATGTCTCTCTCTATTGACCAGATCACAATTTTTTTTCTCTCCCATTCTGCAAACAGGACACATGATGTTGAATTTTTTGTTTTGTTTTGTTTTCTCCCACCCTTCAGCCCAAGGATTTTGAAAACTCCCCTCTACTGGGGGTTTACTTTGCATGCAATACAAGCTGGCACACCTGAGGTTTGCAGGTCAATGACTTGTTGACAAACGTATATGCCTGTGTCACCCCACTCCCCGAGAGAGAACATTTCCATGATTCCGGAAAGTTTTCTCGAGCCCTCTTGCAGTCAATTTCCCACCCACCCTCTTGCCATCGGGCAACCAACCCCTGCTCTGACATCTCTCACCATCCCTCAGCTTATATCTGAATTTTCTTTTACTTAGACCTGCTGTGTTTCCTTCCCCCCCATTCCCATCTTCCACACCATTTCTTCTTTTTGTTGTTTGGGGGTCAGGACCCGGCAGTAGGACACCCCTTCCCAGCCCCTGTCACTAGAAATGACAGGTCAAGCGCAGACCCCGGGGGGGGGGGCACTGCCCAGCTGGCAGGGAAACGGAAGATCTGAGGGGCCCCCGTGGGGTCAGGCACCCCCTCCCCAAGACCACCCCATATGTAGCCTCTTCCACTGCAAACTGCTTAAGAGACTTGCTGCCCACACTGTGCAGCCGGGAAGGGACAGAGTCAAGAGCTTGGAATTGTCCCACCTGGACAGCCCAAGCGGGAGTGGGGGGGGAGTAGGGGAAAGGGGGTGGTGGTGCCAGACCCACGACCCAGACTAGTCACAGCCACCCCAGGCCTGACATTCTGGGCCTGCTGACGCCAGGCCCAGGCACACAAGATCATTAGCAGGCACTGAGCTCATATTAAGGCCAGGTGGGAACATTACCAGGTAAGGAGCTGCACCCCTGCAGAGCCACCTGCCCCAGGACAGTTCCCAGGGAACAGCTGTGCAGCCAGCGCCCACCCCACCCCCCGCCCCCTACCCCAGGAGGCCAAGAGCCCATTTCCAGGGCCCAGGGAGCAGGGGTGTCCCTGGGCAAGGTGCAGCCCACAACTGTGCCCTAAGAACTGGAGTGAGTCGCTGTCCCTTCCTTAAGAGAGGGGACACCGGCTGCTCAGGGGTCAGAGCTGTCACAGCCTGTGCCATCTCAGCGTAGTTGTGTCCTGGGCTTGGACAGGGGGGAAAACTGAGGCTAGGGCAAGGCAGCGGGCTGGCCCAAGCCAGACCCACCGGCCAATGTGCCCTGTGTTTCCACTTCGGGGGCTCCCTGATGGTTTTTTGGGGGTCAGCTCTGCGGGTCCAGGCCATGGGCAGGCTAGACGGAGAGCATGATGGCGCCGGAGGCCGGGACCAGGTGGGAGAAGAGACATGGCCCAGCCCCTCTTTGGACCCTGTGCCAGCACCGCCCCCAACACACAGCTATCCCCCAGCCCGGGTGGCCAGGGGAGCCTCAGGGCAAATCTTCCTTGGCTGTGGGAGGCACAGAGTTCGTGCCATCTCACCCCTCCGATCTTCCCCAATGCCCCACCATCCCGCCAGGCCCCCAATGCATTACCCCAATCAGGCCTTTGCAGTGTGTCCCCTGTGCCCAGGGTCCTCCCCAACTGAGCCCAGGACACTCCACCCCCCACCCCGCCCCCCGACCCCGGGCCAGCATTAAGGATGCTCCCTGAAGGCTTTTCCATGCATCTTCATAGATTCCGGGGCCAGGTGCAGGTCTCCTCAGAGCAAGCCACCCCTCTACCCCGCCACCCCACCTGCAAAGCTGCACACTCCACTCTGCTTTGGGATTTGGTGGGCCCGGGGGGTCTGTGTTTCCAGAAGCTGCCCTGATGGCCCCAAAACTACAGCACTATGGTGCCCTCCCGCCCCCATCCCCAGAGGCCACCGGATTCCATACCCACCCTCCACCCCCTAAAGAAAGGCTGATCTGCGTGCCATACCCCCCCACCCTCACCTCTGTTCCACTCCCCACCGTGCCCCAGCTCTGGGAATAATGCCTCTTCTCTGGGTGGCTGCCCCAGCTTAATGGCAAAAGGGCGCAAGAGTGATGACAATTAGGTCACAGCGAGTGGCTGCCCTGTCCTGCCTCCTGCCACCCCCCCCAACCCCCCTACCAAGGCTGCCCTGCTGCAGAAGTTTGTGAGTAGCAGCTGGGGGTCGGGGAGCAGCCAAGCCTGTAGGCACAGAGCTGGGGCCAGCTGAGGCTGGGGACAGTCCAGGCCTGCTCGGCCAGCACTGTGCGCCCTGCTCCCCAGCCCCTAGGCTGGACCCGGGGACACAGAGGGTGGGGACAGGGGGTGGGGGACTGGGGTGAGGAGGCTGTATGGGTCCCGCTGCCACCCATCTGCCTCTCTTCTCCTCCCAGCTCTGGCTCTGGCTTCCTTTGCTCTGCCACCTCTTCCATGCAGGCCACCCTCCCTCCCCAGCCCGGCCCTGGCTGGCCCCACTCTGGCTTGTGCACCAGCCGCCCCGCCACCCAGGAAGCACCGGCCAGCGTCGCCAAGCCTGATTCTGGGTCCCCCCACACCCTGACTCCACGCCACCTCACCCCCATCCTCCTGGCCTCTGTGCTGACCCCATTTTGAGGACAGGGGGTCAGAGAGGGCACCCAGCATGCCTGGGGAAGGAGCCCATGGCTCTTCTGTCAGCAGTATTTTAATCCCTGCGGGGTTTGGGTGTGTGTGTGGAGGGGCAGGGAGGTATGGTTTAACGAGGCTCCAGGGAGCAGCAGAGCCAGATGCCAGATGCACCGGGGTGGGGGTGAGGGGGGGCAGGTGACTCATCAGGAATGAGGTGGGGGTGTCCAGTTCTGAGGATTTGACAGGGGTCTAGTGCCAGGTTATTCCCCATTCCTACCCCTGGCAGAGATGCAGGCTGCAGGGAAAGAAGGAATGGAACAAGCAAAGGGACCCCAGCCACTCCAAGGGGGGTCCGCAGCACCCCTGCCCCCCCCAATTACACATACTCACACATACACAGCTACAGAGAGAGAGCAGCATACAGCCCAGCCCCTCCTGCCAGACCCCCGGGGACAGAGTTCCCAGTGGCTGTCTGTCTTGCCTTTCTCCCCTGCCATCCTCACCTGGACCCACACCAGGCCCTTCCCCCTCACGACTTGCTGGGGAGCCCCCAGGGTCACCCAGCGCCCTAATTAGCCCCTGGGGGTGCAGTGGAAACAACACACTGTGGGGGTGGGGTGGGGCAGTTGGCAGGTGTCTGCCGGCCAGCAGGGCCTGTCACAGCCCAAGGCCCTGTGATGCTTTCTTGTGCAAAGGTCCTGGGGTCTCCCGCAAAGGTGGAAGGAGGTGGAGGGCGTGTGCGGGGCTGGGGACATAGTTGACTCACACTCCAGCCTGGCTCTTCCTAGTGATACTTAACTATAAAGTGGGGAGGGGGCTCCCAGCCCCACCCACCCAGGACCCTCCTACCCAGAACCATTCATTCATCTACTCCTTCCTCCAGGCATTCTGCACATTTGGCCCCAACCCAATCTGGGGCAGGAGTGTGTGTGGGGGGAGACTTGGCCCAGGACACAACAGGTTCCTGCCCACCGGGGATGGAGGGGCTCAGGCAACAGAGCGCCATTTACCCAAGAGGGGTGCTATGTGGGAGTGGGGTGCTTGAGTTGCCAGGTGGGGGGGAGGGTGCAGCATGGTCAAGGAAGTCTTGTCTGCTAAGTAGCTTTCAGCCTGAAGCATGAGTGGGAGCAAACAAGGGGACCCGGTGAGCTCAGGGGGACCTCGGGGGCCACCAAGAGTTTTCAGAGGGGGGCATGGCTGGGGAGCCCCGTGCGTGGCTTCCTGCAGTTGCCTGTGGCCCGAAGGGGACCGAAGGGACAGCTCTAAGCGGCCTGGCCCATGCCATGGAAGCAGTTGACCAGCGAGAAGGGGCCAGGGATCCCGGATCGCGGAGAGAGGAGCCCCGAGAAGTAGGAGCTGGGCTTTAAACGCGCCCCTTGGTCTGCGGCCTCTGCCCAGAAGGCGGCGCCACCCTCCTCACGGTGGCCCCGCGGGGCGAATCCCGCACAGGCCTCTCCTGCTGGCACGGTCCCGGGTGTCCCCGCGGGTCCAGCCGTGCCGGGCTTCCCCACGCACCTTTCCCCGGGGTGTGTGGGTGGGCCTCGATCGTTCCCACAGCCGTCCCGGGGGCCCTCTCTACGGTGCGTCGCCCGGGCCCAGCTGTCGCTAGGCTGCGGGCGGGGGCTCCCGGCCGGTCGGGCGGCGGTGGCGGCGCGGATGGCGGCGGAGCCCGGGCGCTCGTGGGCCCAGGCGCGCAGCGCTTACGGCGCGAGCGAGGCTCTGCGGCGCGGGGGCGCCCGCAGGAGGGACCCCGGGCCGCAGCCCAATGGGCCGGGCCCCGATGACACCCGCGCCCCGGCTCGCCTGGCCCGTCTGCGGGGACAGCTGCGGGCCGAGGCTGCGGCGGCGCGGGCGGAAGCGCCGCGGCTGCTGCGGCTGGTGGAGCGCGCGGGGGCAGCGGGGGCCGCGGGGGCCGCGGGGGCCGGGGCAGCCGGGGCAGCCGGGGCAGCCGGGGCGGGGGAACGGACGGAGGTGCGCAGCCGGGGCTCGGTTTGCTCGGTGTGCGGGGAGCCGCGCGGCGGGGCCACCTACCCCGCGGGCGTCCTGGAGTTGAGCGAGCGGCGGCTGCAGGCGGGGCTGGCGGCCGTGCGCGCCGAGCTGGGCGCGGGGCTGGAGGCGCTGCGCGCGGAGCTGCGGGCCGAGCTGGAGGCGCTGCGGGAGCTGCTGCCCCCGCCGCAGCCGCTGCCGCCGCCCGCGCCCGCGCCCCGCGAGCCCCGCGCCGCCCCGCGCGCCCCCCGCGGCCCGGCCCTGCTGCGCGCGCTCGGTACCGTGAACGCCCTGGCGGCCGCGGCGCGGTCCGCCGAAGACGCCCCCGAGGTCCCCGCCGACAGCGCCGGGACCCGGGTCCCCGCGCGCAAGGGTCCCAAGAAGACATCTGTGGCTCCCGGGGCCCCGCAGGACGGCGGGGACAGAGAGCCGGGGCCAGGTAGGCTGCGTGGCCGGAGCGGGAAGGGTCCCCACGCGCCGCCGGCCGGTGCTGCGGGAGAGGCGGGAGGGATGCACAGAGGTGCGGGACTGGGCCGGGTCGTAGGCTGGGGTGGGGTGGGCTGGGCTGTCACCCAGGGGTCCCTCTGACTCCTCTGCCTCGGGGACGGGCTCACAAGTTTTATTTTTCTTTAAGGGTCTTAAAAGGCCGGGGCCCCGTGGACTAGGACAGAGGTGTCACCCACTCCAAGGGACAGATCCCAGCGCCACTCTGACAGCCCCATTCAAGGACAGACGCCACACGTGCAACTGCATCCCAACGGGCGACAACTGGATGCAGAACTGGACTCTGGCTAGCCCCACCGGACAGTGTCCCTTGGACTCTTAGCTTCACCTTGCACAGTGACACCTTTTCAGGGACACAACCTCACCGCAGGCAGCCACCTGGACACAAGTCTCTCTCCATAAAGTGTCAGTTTGCACTGAGACTCCACAGCCTAGCTTGGGAGAGTGTCACCTGGAGGCAACTACATGGGACAGGCAGCCCTTTGTCAGCCCAGGGCACTGTCCCCTCCACCCCACACACCTAGCACCTGTAACCTGGCAAGAAGCAGAGAGCCAGCAGCATCCCACCTCCCGGGCTCAGAAATGGCCACAGATTCATTTAACCACAAAGGGGACCCTGGGTACCTGCGCCAGTTCATTTTAAAATAAAATATGTGACCTTAGGCTAATGGTGGCGCTTGGATGACCTGCCGGCTTTCCTCCTTGCAGTTGGCCTGCGGATTCAGACAGAATGGGGGGAAGGGGCAGCGGTCCTGGTGGGGGGTGGGGCTGGGGCTGTGCTGGGGACAGGGGAGAGTCACTCAGGGGTCTCCCCTGTGGGGCACACTGAGGACTCAGAAGGGGGTGGGAATGGGGTGGGAGCCCCGCCTCGGTGACCGGGCAGTGTCCCCAGAACCCACCCCAGTTGCATACCGCAAAGGTCCTTCTATGCATCATTTATTGGGGGGGGGGGGGGCTGTGGGTGAGGGTTCCCGGATCCTAGAGGCACCTCCAGAGCCACAGGCCGAGGCCCAGGCCCAGCAGGGCCCCACACGCGCGGGTCCAGGTCGGGGTGGAAGGTGCAGCCGCCGCGTGGATGGAGGCGTCCGGGGAGGCCGAGACCCTGCGCCCCGCAAGAGGATGCTGCGGGCGCACGTTATCCATGAGCGGCGCGGGGCGCGAGCCTGGGGGCCCGGCCTGGGGCACGATCCAGAACTGGGCCACCTGAGGGTTTGATGGGGGACGTGGGCGGGGCGGGGCGTGTCGGCAAGGGTGGGTCACGACCGGGGGGCCCAGGGGACGGCAGTGGTGACCAAGGCCAGGGCCGGGACCCCCTACCCCACCACCTGGGCGCGCCCGATGGGCACTGGGTCCTCGAAGATGGTCCAGAGCATGGCGGGCTCGCAGCCGGGAGTGGTCAGCGACCCCCGGTAGCGATAGTAGCGGGAAAGGCTGGTGGCGCTGGGCAGTAGCGAGGCCAGCGGGAAGGTGGCGGCCAGCTCTGTAGAGATCCCTGGGCGGGGAGGGGGTTGAGGGGCAGGCTGGGAAGCACCCTACCCCCGTCCCGTGCCCTCTGGCCTTTGGCCCCCCAGTCACCCACCCACCCGGGATACCCCCGGGTGGGTCCTCACCACGCGGGGACACATCCTTCAGCCGGGACACCAGGGCTGAGAAGTTGGCGTTGTCAGAGTCCCGCTCTTGGGAGGTGACAGGTGAGGGTGGGAGCAGGGCACCTAAGGGAGCTAGTGGAGTGGGGGGTGAGGGGCGGGTCTAGGGGAGGCCCCAAGTGGGGTGATGGGTGGGGGGTGGGGTGGGGGTCCTGACGCTGCAGATTCCCCCCCCCCCGACGGCTCACCTCTCCAGGATCTTTAAACCCAACAACCCGCATAGGCTCCACAGGGCCCCCCACCCCCACCCCGGACCCCCAGTCCGGAAGCGGGGTGCGTCCCACGGATTCCTCCCTCACGGCCAGCAGCACGGCCAGCACTGCGAGCCCGTCGGGGCGTCCCCGCGCCTCCCGCACGCTTGGGTACCGCGTGTTCACGTGCATCTGGGGAAGCACAGACCCAGGGCGGGAGGGGTCCCCGGGCTGCCCCCCACCCCCTCCCTCCTCCATGGGGTCACCCCCGCTCCTCCCCCCCGCCAGCCCCTGCGTCCTGAGCCGCACCTCCATGGTATGGCGCCGCCCGTCCAGGCTGTGCTCCGAGCCGGCCCGCGCGGGCCCCCCCCAGTGGAAGTGCAGCTGCAGCGCGCGGTAGGCGGGTGGGGGCAGCCCGGCGCCCAGCATCTCCAGGTGGCCCCGCGGGCCCGCGTCCAGGTGGAGGAGCACTGAGGGAGCACACACGCGCGGGTCTCTCCCCCCACCCTGCCTACTCAGTGCCTCCGTGGCAGGAGAGCACACAGACACACGCCGTGACCTCAGCGGAAATCGCCCCACCCCGCAGAAACCCTGTGTGGGTTTCTGATCCCCATTTTTGGGGGGGAGGTGAAGTGAGTCCTGACCTGTCTGGGGAGGACATCTCACCCTCTGATTCCTGCCGAGTAGGGGTGGGGTGTTCAAACTCTTGGGTAGAAGTTCCTAACCCATTGTGGGAGGCCCCTAACATATTTGTGGGGTTCCTGACCTCATGGGCGGGGATGTCTCAGCACCCATGCTCCAGGCTGCCCCTCTGGCAGCTGACCTGTATGACCATCATTCTCCAGGGTCCACGGGCCTGGGGGTGCTGAGTCGTAGCCTTGGAAGATGAAGGGCCCGAGAGTGGGGTCCGGCTGGACTCGCTGAAGGTCGACATTGATGGGGGACTGGGATGGGCCCCCGCAGGCAGGGGCCATCTCCTTCCAGTGGGTGGGGCCTGAGGGGACAAGGTCTGGGGTCTGTAGGGAGGGGGGTCAAGGAGGCAGCTTGAGGGTGCACAGGGGAGGGTGAGAGGGCCCCCCTCCAACACATGCCCAAGAGCTAGCTATTCCCTCTACCCAGACCTGGACAGGGTACAGCTGCCACCATCGACACACAGACAGACAGACACTTCTGACCCCCAGGGGACAGGGGCTGAAGGCTCTGCTGGCACCCACCCACCCCGTCCAACACCGACAGGCTCGCAGGTGTCCACTGGCACACGCGGTCATGCAGACAGGACACACACAGAAGGCCAGTGACACCGTGCCACCTGGTGTCCACGCAGCCACGGCCACCCAGGCCTGTACACAGAAACCGGTAGGGACCAGAGACCTTTGGGCCACACCTGCACCCGACTGTCACCTGCCCTGATGGCCCCGACGCCCCCGCGCAGAGCTCGGTCCTCACCACACGTGGGGTCCTGAGAGTAGTAGCACCAGGTGCCTGTGGGCAGTGCAGGGGGCCAGGATGCAAGACCACCCACCTGGGCGCTCTTAGAAACCCGACCCGGCGCGTCGCAGACTCTCAGAGGGGGCCAAAGGCGCCCCGGCGACCCCAGCATCTCCTCTCTTCCCCAGAAGAAGATCCCCCTGGGGGGTGGGCGGTGTCCCCGGCGCTCACCTTGGGAGTCCGCGCGCACCGCCAGCCGCACCGCGAGGAGGGCGAGCACCAAGCTCGGGGCCTGCTTGGTGGAGGCGGCGGCCGCGACTCGCCAGGGCGGGAGAGTGGCGGCGGCCGCGCGGCGAAGCTGCTGCATATTCATAGAGGGGGCGTGGCCACGAGTCCCTCCGCCCCTCCGTCTCCCGGAGGCTGCAAGCTGACCCCTTTTCCCAGGCCGACTGGCTTTTCCCCGAACTAAGCGCTTTATGTATACACCCGAGGGAGGCTATTATTACCCCCGTTTACAGGTGAGGAGGGAGACGTGGGGGCCGGAGCGACATGCCAGGGACACCGCGGGGCGAGGGGATGTCCTAGGATTCCAGAATGTGGGACTGCAGGGCTGGGGGGGGGGGAGGGACGCCCCCAAATCCCGGTCTCCTTCCTAGCACTGCTCCACTCCGCTCTCTTTCCGGGGGGGGAACGACCCCATCGACGGGTCTCGAGGAGCCGCTGTACCCCGGAGGGAGGCGGGGGCAGCTCGGGACCCTCCAGTGTCCCACAGACCCCAGACACCCCTGTCGGCTCGGAGGGTGGGGCCCTGAACATCCCCTCTTGGTGTGGCCGGGAGAGGGGGCACCGCTGCCCGGAAAGAGCCGGCCGGGGAGAGGACCCTGCGCCCCGCGCCCTCCCCAGGCGCCCCTCCCGCGGTGCGCAGAGCGGCTGAGCCAGGAGCTTCCCGCCTCCCGCCAGCCGGACCTGGGGAGCTGTCCGCGGTGCTGACGGCGCCCGGGGCGGGGAGGGTCGGTGCTGATGGGCCCCCCGATTCTCCCGCAATACCTCCCTCGCCCGTCCAGCCCCGAGACCCCAACCCGGTGGCCGTGCGCGCAGTGGCTAGGACGCCTGGCCCAGGGTTCGGAGAACGCACCAGGACTCGCTGGGTTGAACCCTCTCATCCCCGCAACACTGAGTGGGGCTTTATCAAATGCGCCACTGTCCTTTGGGCAGAGAGCAGAGCCAGAACAAGGGAATAGGAAGGTCTCAAGCGTCCATCCCTCCGCCCGCGTCCACCGATGGCACCTCAACTCGGTCCGAATCTGCAATCCAGCTCCTCGCCGGTGCCGGGATGGGGTTGGAGGGCAGCGAGTAGGAGAGGGGCATGGCAGCAGCTGGCACCCGAAACCCAGGACCCAGCTCCAGCTGACGAAGCTCCCTGGGCCCTTCGCAATCGCGTGGAGGACAGAGAAGGGGGCCACTTTACAGGTAACAAGGAATTGCAAGGCCCACAGAGCGGGTCTGCAGCCCTATTCACACAGCACATGCGGAGGAGCTGTCTCAGCCCAGCTCCCACTCCACTCAAAGCCCAAGGCAGGAAGCCCCACCCTGGGACTTATGCCTGGGGGGGGGGGGGCACTTCAGGAAAGGCCCCCAGGGGCTTGGTTCCTGCTGAACTGCAGGGATGTGGGGCCAGGGCCACCTCGGAAACCAGGTGCTGGGACTAGAGGGAAGGGCTGACAATGAGGGGCAGCCTAAAGAAGGGGCTGAGGGATCCACTGATCACCCTACCCGAGGCCACACAGTTGGCGTCGGGAGGCCGGGCACAGCTCAGCAGGCGTAGCAGAGGCCTGAGTTCTCCATCACCAGTTGCTGTGGCCCGGGCAGGGCTGTGCCACCAGGGCACCGCACAGGCATTTGGGCTGGCCACGCTCAGTGCCCGCCCAGCCCGGGGGCTCCAAACGCAGCTCTGCCTGGCCTTCAGACCGAGGGTTCCTGGGTGCGCTGGATTCTTGGGAGGTGGCTGTCCTAGCTGCCCCCACTCCAGTCTGTGGCTGTCACAAGGGGGGCAGTCATGTCAAGGACTGACCAAGCGTCTTTCAGAACACAAATTTATTTGGCATTTGGATGAAATGGTTCTCACAACATCTTAAGAAAAGGATTAGTGCCAACCCAACAAAAAATAAACCCAAACTAAAAACCCTTAAGTGAAAGGAAAACATAAAAAACAGGCCTCAAGACAATGTACAGTATCCAATTCTGCCGCTGCCAGAGGGCAGAGGCACCTGCTCCCAGGCACAGTAGCTAGGTATGTCCTGGGCGGGGGCCCCTCCCAGGAGCGTGGCCGGTTCCTCTGGGGGCCAGGGCTGGTCCAGGAAGGCCTGGCTCACACAGGAACCTGGTGGCTGGCAGGGCAGACCCGGTGCCCTCCCCACCAGCTGAGCTGACACCCAGGGCCAGGAGAGACCCCACGCTGTCAGGGCTTGCTCCAGAGCAGGACGCTTGCCCTGCAGTTACAAAACCGGGGCCAGCTGCACCATGACGCAGCTTCCTAGCAGCCAGCACTGTCCAGGGCACCCCGCAGTCCCTGCGGGTCTGCAGCAGCCAGCACGGAGTCGAGTGATCCCAGGCTGAAGAGCCACAGCGGGTGGTAGCCCTTTGGCAAGCAGGGAGCAGGCCTGCTTGAAGGTGGGCTGAGCCCAGGGCTGGGCAGTCCACGGCCCAGCTCTCTGGCTTTGGGGACTAGAGGTCAGGTCTGGGGCCACTCTCTCAGAAATTCTGATTCCACCCAGGAAGGAGAGGGAGTTTCCAAGCAGAGCACCAGCTGGTGCCTACAGCTGTCAGCCCCACGGGGCACTCCCTTCAAGCAAGCCCTCCCTGCACCATGAGGGGGCTGCAGAGACCATGCGCGGAGCGAGGAGCCAAGACCCAGCCCAGCCCAGCCAAGATCCGGGAGAGCCCCAAGTACCCAAGAGAGCTGGGCTCCCACGTACCACGCCCACCTGCACACAATCACACATACACATACACAGACACGCACACAGATGCTCCAGACGTTCACGTAGAAAAGGTTATGGATGTGCTAAAAATCGCACAGAACCCACTTAATCTCCAAACCTCAGAATGCGAAAGCCCCATTTCAGGAGATGTGGCCCCTGGCCAGGGGCAGGCAATAGCTCCCTCAGCCAAAAGGCCTCTGCGGGCAGCCACCGCCGCCCAGGGCCGCTGAGGATGGATGCCCTGGCTGGTGTGACGGTGTATGGGATGCGGACTTTTCAGGGATGGGAACAGCCCAGGGTGGCCGCAGAAGCCACCCCTCCCCGCAAAGGAAAGACCCCTTATGGCACAAATAAGGTGGGTAGAGGCAGGCCCAGGGGCGGACTCAGCAGGAGGCAGGGGCAGCAGTGGGACCCCCAGTTCAGCTGCACCCTGGGCAGAACCAGGCTGCGTGGGGCCCACTGGAGACGGAGCAAAGCGTGTACCTTCCTGCCCAGTTGCCTGCCCGGGGGCTCAGGTGCCAGAGTGCTCAGCCGGCCCCCAGCCTGGGAGGGCCACACTGGAGGCTGACGGCTCGTACCAAGGGCCATCCCAGGGCAGCCTCACAGCATCTCTAAGGCTGATCCCCTACCTGGACGGCGCCGGCCCTGGTGGGTGCCAGCTGCTTGGCGATCTGGGCATAGATGTCTCAGCACGGCATGTGGGGCTCACCAGACATGTTTGTTGTGACCAGGGAGCCCCCCTCCCTGGCCTCTTTGTCCCAGCCTCTGAAACTGTGTCTTCTGTCATCCAGGTCACGTGAACTGCGTGTCCATGGCCTGCAAGGGGCAGCGTGTCTGTCCACACACAGCACGCGGGTGGTGCCGGGGCTGGTTCTGCACCCATGGGAATCACGGCCACGGGTAGATGTCCCCTACACCATGGTATTGAGGGGGCTGCGGCCATGCCGGCCGGCTCCCCGCAGGGCCTCTGCCGCCAGGGCACTCTCGCTTGGGGCAGGGGTGGGGGGCACAAGCAGGGCACTGCTGCTGTCCCCCGAGTCTTCCAGGTCTGCGAGAGGGGCCCCCGTGGCAGGCAGGAGCTGCTCCGGGGGCTGCAGTGACACGCCGTCACTGGTCCCAGCCCCTGGGGTTGGTGGGCTGGCCTCGACGGGCTCAAAGGCGTCATCGTCTGCAGAAGAGACGGGGGTGAGGGGCAGGGCGGCTGGGAAGAACCGGGAACCCACCTGCACGCGCCCACCACGGCCTCCTGGGAAGGGGATGCAGACCCACAGGGCACGCTGATGGCCTCGCAGCCTGCGCACTCGCAACACGCAAGGGGCAGGAACACTACTGGGGGGGCCATGGCACTGAGGGGAGGGCAGGAGGGTATTCGGGACTTAAGGAAGGGTGCTGCCCCCCTGGGCCTGGGAGACTTTGGTCTGAGGAGGGCTCTGGGATCGTCCACCCACTTCCTCTGGCTGGTTCCTCATCATGGGGCCATCTCTGGAAGCTCGTGGCATGAGGCCCAGCTCGCCCAGCAGCAGCAGTGGCCTGGCCAGCAGGGGTGTGGGACCCGCTGCCCTCAGCAGCCTCCCTGGCAGGAGCTTGTCCCTCCCCAGCCCCTCACAGTGCTACTGGGGCAATCTGTGCTCCGGGACCAAAAGTTAAGTCCAAGCCTTTCCCAGACCGCACAAGAGCTGCTGAAGCTAACGACAACGTGGCCGGGCCCCATCACAGCAGCAGCAGGACCGCATCGGGGTGCTGGTATTGATGGGCTGATGGTACAGGAAGCTGTTGCCATGGGTGCGGGGCAATGGGATGGGTCCAACAATGAGCGAGCCACCTGCCGCTCCTTCTTGCTCCACAGCCCTGGGGGAATTCCTCCCACGGCATTCCCATGGGGCAAGAGGTTCAAGCAATCAGTCCCACACTGTGGTGTGGCCTCCTGACAC
>PVIY010053163.1:0-14810 GCA_004026745.1 Myrmecophaga tridactyla | reverse complement strand
TGTACCATGTTTTCCAAGGAGAGGGCTTCCCTTCTTTATTCCGATATCAGTTCAGTAAATCAGAACCAAAATTTTCCAGCACTTCTCTCAGAACAGCACCAGTTTAAGAATTTGAGATTGAATTCCTTGAGCAAAGTGGGCACAGTTTTAGAGCAAAGGCTGCTTGTTGAAGGACAGAGTCAGGGGGCTTTGAAATATAAAAGACCAGTGTCTGTATCCTAATTCTACTACCATTTACTGGCTGTGCTATCTTGGTTTGTTTCTTAATCACATGAGCTTTACTTTCCTTGTTTGGAAAAAGAAACTCTACCTATCTTGCAGGATCCTTGTGATGATGAAGTATCTTACATAGTTTACCTAACATGATAGTAGGTGTTGATTATGCTCTCTGCCTTGCTTTGTGAATAAATGTAACTATTTTTAAATGGCTGCTCTTCTAGATAGGTGATCTTAATGAAGTGTGATTTCTTTTTTTTTTTTTAATGAAAACCTCTGGTAATCTGAGGTGAGCTCTGAAATTTTAAGAAAGAAGCTCATGCACAGGTGGTGAGACTTCTTTGTGCCCCTGTGCTATATCATTTTCTTATTATATTGGAACATTTTACTTGTACACATTAGTGTACTCTTGGTATGCACAGTTTTTTCTCTAGGCATTTATAGTAATGGAATAAGACAGTCTGTGTACATTTTACAGGTGACATAAAATGTAAGCCTTTTTTCATTGTGCACAAAGTGCTAAAAGGTTTTAGTTAGAAAAAATGAATGTCTTAGTAAAATATTTATACTGCTAAATTAACTGAAGTAAGCATACAGAAAATAGTCTAAAATGCTGCACTTGTAATTGGGAAAGGGAAAGCAGACTAAAAAATTGTATCTTTTCTAAAATTTCATTCGTATAAACATTGTTTATTTCTGTGAACCATGGTTCTAAAGGTCAGGTGAAAAACTGACATTGTATGTGGCAACATGTTGGATTATTGATGATAGATAATGGTAAAATCTATGGATTTTTAGTCGGCAGATTATGTGTGTATGTGCAGTGAGTTACAATCTAAATTTTGAAATGGAATATTGGCATACCTATTCCAGAAGCTGCTTGATAGATTTGATTATGATGATGAACCAGAAGCTGTGGAAGATTCAAAAAAAGAAGACGCTGTTGCTACGGCTACTGTACCTGCTCCTGCCGCGGCACCTCCTGCACCTGTTGCTGCTGCACCTGTTGCTGCTGCGCCTGTTACTGCCGCACCTGCTGCTTCTCCTCCTCCTCCACAGGCACCATTGTAAGTTTCTTTAAAAAAAAAATTCTTTGGCAGATATAAGATAGGTAAATCTGGAAAAACATAAATGTAAGTAACAGAACAAAATCAGTTTTCATATAGTCATTGTTTTGTTAAACGGGTGTGATATTTTGTGTTTTCTCCCAAATGAGGAGATCCTGTTAGATTTAAATTGGAGGTAGTAATGAATATATGGGGAAATACATGATTCAGTCAAAAATTGATTCATCAATTCCTGAGTAACATTCTTTCTATTTCTGTAGTATAAATGTGGCTGAGGATCTTATGTGCTTTTAAATGGTACAAAGATTACTCGTCTCTTTTAGTGGCTTTCCTGGAGATGGAATACAGCAGCCAGCCTATACACAGCATCAGAACATGGATCAGTTTCAACCTCGAATGATGGGAATACAACAGGATTCAATGCACCATCAGGTACAGGCAGTTTTCCTGCAGCTGAGTTTTCTTCACTCAAAATATTATTTATTAGAAAAAATATATATTATTTATTAGAGCAGATGGTTTGTAACTAGACCACTGTCATCTAGCTTTGTGATTGTACTACAACTCCAGTAAAAGCTGTTGTGCGTGTTACAGCAAAAAGTTGCTTTTTGCTGTAATTAAAACAAAGATGCTAAATATTAATTACACGTTTTTGTTCTAATGATAGGTATTTTATTTAAAAATACTTTAAAGAGAGGTTATGGTTTCGCTTCCAGACAGTAGCCTGTCCTGTTTAGTTATACAACTGTTTCCTTTGCAGGGACCTTTTCTCTGTAAATGTTGTATCATCAGATGCTTTAGAGGGTTTTCTAAGACAGTAGATTGCTATTTGTAGCCCCTACAGGATTAGTTGATGAATAAGACTCTTTTTTAAATATATTTTTATTGAGAAGTTCTCACACATGTACATTCCATACATGGTGTACAATCAGTAGTGACTCACAGTATCATCACATAGTTGTATATTCATCACCACAATCATTTTTTAGAACTTTTGCATCACTCCAGAAAAAAAAAAAACTCATACATACACCTTACCTCTCCCTCTCCTTGACCACTAGTATTTCCATCTACCCAATTTTATTTTACCCTTTGTCCCCCTGTTGTTTATTTTTTATCCATATTTTTTTACTCATCTGTCCATACCCTGGATAAACGGAGCATCAGACACAAGGTTTCACAATCACACAGTCACAATGTAAAAGCTACATCTTTATATAATCATCTTCCAGAATCACAGCTACCGAGAGATGGAAACAGCCCAAATGTCCATCAACGAATGAGTGACTAAACAAGCTGTGGTTATACATATGATAGAATGTTAGATAGCTGTAAGACAGAATAAAGTCATGAAGCATGTAACAATATGGATAGATCTTGAAGGTATTATGCTGAGTGAAATTAGCCAGAAACAAAAGGACAAATACTATATGGTCTCACTGATATGAACTAACATTAATGAATGAATTTGGAGAATTGAATTTAAGAACACAGGTTATCAGGAGGTAGAAATAAGGTAGAGATTGGATAATTGGTGCTGAAGGGATGCAGATTATGCAACAGGACTGATTGTAAAAATTCAGAAATGGGTAGCACGATGCTACCTGATTATAGCACAATAGTGTAAGTACACTAAATGAAGCTGAATATAAGAATGATAGAGAAGGGCTGGGGGCACGTATGAAACCAGAAAGATAGACAGTAAAGACTAAGGTGGTATAATTTAGGAAAGCCTAGTGCGTACAATGATGATGATTAACTGTACAAATTAAAAAATGTTTTTGCATGAGGAAGAACAAAGAAATGTCAGTATTGCAGGGTGTTGAAAGTAGATGGTCATTCATATTTTAAAACTTCAATTTCTGTGTGAGACTAAAGGGAGAAATGTTTATTTGGTGCAAAATTTCTGTTTTGACTCTAGTACATTTCCTAATTTAACTTGTATGGTCAGTTTGATTGGATACCATTAGTACATATAACTTTGACTGGGGCATGAGATTTTGTTGGCTTGTCCAGCTTAATGTGATGCCCTGAAAAATCCCACAGTGATTTTGAACAGTGAATAAAGAAGTATTTGCAAAGTGCCCTTGGGAGAGTGGGGAGAAAGGGGGAAATATTGAACTTCTTCATTTGGAGAATTCCTAATATTCTTGCAATCAGTGGGGACAACCAAATCCATACATTGAGCCCTCGATCTTGGGGTTCACCGCTGTGAAACTTACCCTGCAAAGGATAAGCTAAGTCTATTTAAAATTAGGCCTAAGAGTCACCCCCAGAGAACCTCTTGTTGCTCAGATGTGACCTCTCTCTCTCTAAGCTGACACAGCAAGCAAACTCACTGCCCTCCTCCCACTCTGCGTGGGACATAACTTCCAGGGGTGTAAACCTCCCTGGCAACATGGACAGAAATCCTGGGATGAGCTGGGACTCGGCATCAAGGGATTGAGGAAACCTTCTTGACCAAAAGGGGGAAGAGAGAAATGAGACAAAATAAAATGTCAGTGGCTAAGAGATTTCAAACAGAGATAAAAGATTATCCTGGAGGTTATTCTTACGCAACATATAGATATTCCCTTTTTAGTTTATGGTGTATTGGAGTGACTAGAGGGAAGTACCTGAAACTGTAGAGCTGTGTTCCAGTAGCCCTGTAAAGCTTTTACAATGTGACTGTGTGATTGTGAAAACCTTTGTGTCTGATGCTCCTTTTATTTAGGGTATGGACAGATGAGTAAAACATATGGATAAAAAATAAATAATAGGGGGACAGAAAAATTAAATTTGAGTAGATTGAAATACTAGTGGTCAGTAAGACAGAGGAGTAAAGGGTATGGTATGTATGAGTTTTTTCTTATTTTCCTGGTGAGATGCAGATGTTCAAAAAAAATGATCATGGTGATGAATACACAACTATGTGATAATTTTGTGAGCCATTGATTGTATACCATTTATAGAATGTTTGTATGTCAGTAATGTTTGTACATTTGTTAAGGTTTACAATAAAAATATAGATTAAAAAATATGTACTGCAGGGCGGCTGCCGTGGCTCAGCAGGCAGAGCTCCGACCTGCCGTGCTGGAGGTCTGGAGTTCGATCCCTGGTGCCTCCTGCCCATATGCAAATTAAAAAAATATATATATATATGTACTGCAGGAAAAAAAAAGAATCAAGGCTATTGGAACATAGCTCAACAATTTGGTGCTTCCCTCTACTTCCTTAATGCCAGGCCCCAGTTCGTCTTGAGATTTCTATCCCGCATTGCCAGGGAGGTGCATGCCCCTCGGAGTCATGTCCCATGTAGGAGGGAGGGCAGTGAGTAGTGAGTTCACCTACTGAGCTGACTTAGAGAGGCCACATCTGAGCAAAAAAAAGAGAGAACAAGACTTTTAAGGTGCTTTCAGTTATCAAACAGAAAAGTATTGCCAGAGATGAACTCGTTTTGCAAATTTAGAACTGTATACAGTTCTGTGGAACTAAAGTCTTTTGTGCTCTTTGAATTAACAGAATCATTAGGGTCCTTTTCATAGCAGCTATTGTGAAAAGTTGTTAACTTCGTGAGTTTCCTCTCAAATAGGCAGGGCTTTCTCCCTTAAACATTTAGTTTCCATCACATTCTTTTATTTTTCAACTCTCAACATTCAGAAATATGGTTTGAAATCTAAAATAAAGGCAGTTTAGCACATTGGAGAATTGTAGGAAGGTAGTGGAGATTTGATGATTGGATTTATTTTAGTAAATCCTCAAATTCAAAGTTTCCTAAACTTGGCTATACTTCTAAATTGTGGGGAGTCGGGCACATTTTAAGAAATACAAATCCTGGACCCACTTCAGAGCTGCAATCTATCTTTAGAGAATCTGTTTTTCTTTTTAAATCATGCAGTGATTCTGTTGCACAGCCAAGGTTGGGAGTACTTTCATAGCCTTAGTTGAGAAAGAGTTTTGAGAAATCTCTGTTAGAGTATATTCATTTTCTTATCTATATTATGTTCAGTCCAATCTATATATTAGGTGATTGAAAAATGAATTTTGAGAAGTAATTTTTGTCTGTTTAAAATAAGAAATCTGTGTTTAGTAATTATTGAAGGTTGTTACATAATTTGGAAATAGTACTTTTTGATATTATAATTACATTAATTGTATTACATTTGAATTGTACATGTAAAAATATGTTAGGTTGTAGTTTACTTTATTATTGTTATTATATTTGGAACCCTAGAAGTATGTATGTTAGTTGGAACTACCCTTAAAGTAAATAAAACATTGTAAAGTCATTGCTTCTGGTTGTTCCTCCTCCCAAAAGGCCTTTAAAGTTGAAAAGAAACACTGCAATAGACAACCTCTGATTTTAATCACACTTTCAAAATTCCTTCTTCATATAAATGAAGCTATATTAATCATTATAAAGTGAGTTATAAGATTTTTAACCTATACCTTTGGATATGAAACAATTCTTTGGAAAAAGATTGTGATATAAATTATTACACAGGATTGCATGACACATGATCTTCTTTGTGTAAACCATATGCTTGGTTTTTCCTTTACCAAAGTTTATTAGGGATATTTTACTTTGATAAAAAGTAGCTAAATGTTTTCTCAATTATTTTTCATGTCTGTCACTTAAAAACTACTCTTATACTTTTCAAAAAACAAAAGGTTCCACTTCCTCCTAATGGACAGATGCCAGGATTTGGACTTCTTCCTACACCTCCTTTTCCTCCCATGACTCAGCCTGTGATTCCTCCAACTCCACCAGTTCAGCAGTCTTTCCAAGCTTCTTTTCAGGCACAAAATGAACCACTTACACAGAAGGCACATCAGCAGGTAAAACTTTGTTCCCACATCATTGATTATCTTTTTGGTTGCCTTGATTATGTGCAGATAACTACCTATTTGTTTGCTATCTTCATATTTTTAGTTTGAAGAAAGAGCGTTATCTTGGTCGTATGATAAATCCTCTGTATGCCCAACTTTATCATCAGTGGGCATAATATTAACTTCCAGGGGGTTCTCTGAGCATTGATGTTGAGTATAGAATGCTTAACCAGTGTCTAGTTGACAGAGTTATGTGGTGGTTTACTAAAAATGGTATGTAACTTTTTCAGAGTAATTTCCAGAATTGAGGAAGTATTTCTTATAGTCTTATAAACTTTTTTTAAAAATTGTTTTTTAGTGCTGTTCCTTCATTAGTAAACCAAGTTATGAAAGACAGCTGTTTCAGGAAAAGAAATTTTTAGTCTTACATTTAAGATTTTGGCATCTTGCCTCTTTATAATTTTTGTGTTTTTTTTTTTTTTTAAGGAAATGGAAGTGGAACAACCTTGCATTCAAGAAGTTAAGCGGCATATGTCAGATAACAGAAAGTCAAGATCTAGGTCAGCATCCAGGTAATTTATGGATAATGTTTTCCAACCCTATATGTCTTGGAAACAGAGATCAAAAATCAGTTTGGATTCTTTTCAGATTTGTTATATTTGTATGTCTGCATGTGTGGAGTGGGACAGGAGCAGTATTGATTAAACAAATCTGTGTCAGTCATCTCACCCACATAGTTCCCCTTTATTAATGACTATACATCAGTATACGGTGTGGAATTAGAAGAATTATATATTCAAAGTTCCTTTAGAATTTTATCTACCAACTAAATGGAAAAGTAATAGGTAATGCTATAATCAGACGGTAGTTTTAATTATTTTTAAATGCTACAGAAAAGACTTTACTGAAAAGATAGATAAGGTAGTCCTATATTTCATTGCGAAATAGCTTCTTTCATTATAAGGATGTAAATTAATATAGGTGCTGAATATGAGTTACTTATAAACTGAAAATCTTGTTTATCTGGTTTAAATGCATCACACACGTTCTAACTTTGAACATGCTAAAATCTTTCAAATAAACTCCTTGCTATTGAATTATTACACACCTAAACATTAAATACCTAAATATTACACACCTAAACATTGAACTTTTTTTTTTCCCAAGTACATACATACAAGAAGCATTTTCTGTTTTCTCTCTATGTGCTACCCCTCCTTCTTCCTCCTTAAAATCTTAGGTCACCAAAAAGGAGGCGATCTAGATCTGGCTCTAGATCTCGAAGGTCTCGGCATCGACGATCTCGATCCAGGTCCAGGGATAGACGCCGACATTCTCCTAGATCTCGATCCCAAGAAAGACGGGATCGAGAAAAAGAGAGGGAACGCCGACAAAAAGGCCTTCCTCAAATCAAACCTGAAACTACAAGTGGTAAATTAACCTTCATATTCAAATTTTCTGTGTGGTTTTTTTTTTGTTTTTTTTTTTCATGTCAAGCGTTTAAAATGTTTTGTAGCTTTTAGGAAAGCCATAAATGAAATATGTGTAGCCACTTTGATTTTTATTCTAAATACTGCTTATCATGTCTTGTTTATCAATTAGTGTATACATTTGATTTTCATTCTGTACATTAAACCAGCTCTAAAGCGTCAGCATTAAGTAGTAAGCCAAAATAATAGAGGTCAGTAATAGCGTGTTTTGGATCTAATATGTGAAATATGAAAAGTTACTAAAACTAGCTTTCTGCTATATAATAGAAAGGTTTTTGGTTTTGTTTTTGTTTGTTTTGAATTTTTTTGCCAGAGTTACTAGTACCCTCTTTATATTTTTTTGTATTCTTTCCAGTGAGGGTCACATTTCATTCTTTTTTCATCTGAATATCCTATTATTGCAGCACCATTTGTTTAATGTTTTTATTTTTTTGGAGTGTATGACCAGGAATTTAACCTCCATTTCCTGCATGGCAGTCAAGGATTTTACCCCTGGACTACCCAGGCACCCTTAGTATCCTCTATTTTTTTTTTAAAATGTGTACAATTTACAGAATGTATTAGCTTACGTTATCTCCTGAATCTCATCAAATGTGTTAGAATATGTTTAATATAATGTGTTAAATAGATTCTTGATATGTCAGTAGCTATTATTAAGATTCTAATTTATAATATGAGTAGGACATATATGTAAAGCCTCTACTCTGTGAGGCTCATTACTTAGTACACAGCATAAAAAAAAAAGGTGAACACTCAAAAAAGTGTTGGAGAAGGACAGCTGCATGTAATGAACAAAAGAACTAAATTAATTGGTTGGTAATAAAAAGATTAGTGCTCAAGTACTAACTTTGCTGTTCACTGGCTCTGGCCTCAGTTTTCAGACATGCAGTTTTTATGTCCTTCCACAAAAAAGGCCAGTTTCTTCCAATTTTTATTTATATCTCTAACTATCCTGGTTCCATTTTTGGAAGTACTACTTCAATTTTTCAAGAATTTTTTTAAGTTAAGAATTTAAATATGCATGAGACTTGTGGTATCTTCATGTAATGCATGCATAGTTTGTATAATGTGTTTTTCCTGTAAGATACATTGTTTTTCATTATCAAATGGAATATTTCTTATCTTTTAAATTTTAAGTATGTAGTACTACACTCTGGGTGGGACAGCTGGACAAAAGGACTACTCAGCAAGATGTTGCCAGTCTTTTGGAGGAGTTTGGTCCAATTGAATCAATTAATGTAAGTAATAAGTAAATAATTTAATGGCAGTAGACAGATGTTATTAATGTCATTTTAGGAAATTAAGAGCTTAAGACCTAAGTTACAGTTTGCCTACTTATGGAAGGTGTAGTTATTGTTCAGATATTCCGAGTCCGTGTTTTGCATTCTTTGCATCTAAGCACCTTTCTTGGATAACCAAGTTTAATTTAAAACTTTTTGCTTGTAAGGTCTTTATAGAATAAAACTTGGAGGACCTTGTTCATTACTAGTTGTCAATTGAGACCAAACTTGAAGTGCCAACATACTTTCTTGAAACAGTTGACTTTAATCTCAGATTATAGAAAGCTGACCAGGGGTGTTGGGATAGGAGTTGTTGGAAATGGTTATACTTAAGAGTTTATCTTCTTGCTCTTTGATTTTGTTGTTGTATTTTGTAATTTTAATATGTTTTGGAGCAGATGATTCCTCCCAGGGGTTGTGCCTATATTGTTATGGTTCATAGGCAGGATGCTTATCGTGCCCTGCAGAAACTGAGCCGAGGAAACTATAAAGTGAACCAGAAATCCATAAAGGTACAGTTTTATGCCTTAGAATTCTTTTTTTTTTAATCACATAGTTATATATTCGTGATCATGATCATTTCTTAAACATTTGTATCAATTCACAAAAAGAAAACAGAAAAAAATGCATACTTACTTTACCCCTTACCTTTCCCTTTCATTGATCACTAGCATTTCAATCTATTAAATTTATTTTAACATTTGTTTCCCCTAGTATTTATTTTTAATCCATATGTTTTACTGTCTGTCAATAAGGTAGATAAAAGGAGCATCAGACACAAGGTTTTCACAGTCACACAGTCACATTGCAAAAGCTATATCAATATACAGTCATCTTTAGGAAACATGGCTACTGGAACACAGCTCTACATTTTCAGGCAGTTCCCTCCAGCTTCTCCATTACACCTTAACTAAAGAGGTGATATCTATTTAATGCGTAAGAATAACCATTATTCTTATTATTATTCTCCAAGATAACCTCTCGACTCTGTTTGGAATCTCTCAGCCATTGACACTTTATTTTGTCTCATTTCGCTCTTCCTTGGTTAAGAAGGTTTTCTCAGTCCCTTGATGCTGAGTCCTAGCTCATTCTAGGATTTCTGTCCCACGTTGCCAGGAAGGTCCACACCCCTGGGAGTTATGTCCCACATATACAGAGGGGGAGGACAGTGAGTTTGCTTGTTGTATTGGCTGAGAGAGAGAGGCCACATCTGAGCAACAGAGGTTCTCTTGGGGGTGACTCTTAGGCCTAATTTTAAGTAGGCTTAGCCTATCCTTTGTGGGGTTAAGTTTCATATGAACAAAGCCCAAGATTAGGGGCTCAGCCTATTGCTTTGGTTGTCCCCACTGTTTGTGAGAATATCAAGAATTCTCCACTTGGGGAAGTTGAATTTCCCCTCTTTCTCACCATTCCCCCAAGGGACTTTGCAAATACTGTTTTTTTTCACTGTTCAAATCACTCTGTAACTCATTTTCTTAAAAATTAATGTTATATTATGTAGGTTTTTTGTTTGCTTTTTTTTTAACTATAATTTGAGATTTATAAATGACTTTTCACATTGAGGTTTTAAATTTTATTTTTAAATTTTGAGTCATCCTAAAAGAACTAAAATATTTAACGTAAAATTTTAGATGTTAAGTGCATGATAGAATTTTTTTAAATGTAATTGGGTTCATCAAGGATACTTGAATTGGTGCTTTAAATGTAGTATCATTTAATAAAATATTTTGTCATTCAAAACATTTTGCATTTTTCCACACTTAATGTTTGCCATATCATCTTAGAATTAACTAATATTCAATGATGATAGAGAAAAAGATTTAGTACATAGGTAATCTTCCCCCTAGAACACACTTGAACTTTTTAAAGAAATTGTTAAATGAAGGGGTCAAAGTCAGTGTTTCTTTAATGTCATAAAAATCTTCTACTCTTGGATGACCAACCACCCACCACCCCACTCTCCCACCAAAAGGTCTATTGTTGAGTGATCACAAGTTACCCTCAGACTTTGAATAGTGTCCCCATTTTGCTGAGTTGTACAGGGAATCCTATCCTTTCTCTCTCTCTCTCTTTTTTTTTTTTTCCCTGAGTTTTATGCTGGCTGGAGAGGGCAGTGGGCATGAATTTGGCAGATGCCAAATTTCCATCCTAGGACTAAGTGGGATAAAAGGGCAACCAGTTCCAAAGTGCTAAATAGGGCTTTGAGTGAGGTTCTGTCCAGATTGTTCCCTTGCTGCCTAAGACTGTGATTAGGATAGTGGGAAATGGATAACTGTCAAGACTTAAAACTTTTCTTCTCCCTTTCTTTTTATATTAAAAATCTGTGGTGAAATAGATTGCCTGGGCCTTAAACAAAGGAATAAAAGCAGATTATAAACAGTATTGGGATGTAGAACTTGGTGTTACTTATATTCCATGGGACAAAGTCAAGCCTGAGGAACTGGAGAGTTTTTGTGAAGGAGGAATGTTGGACAGTGATACACTTAACCCAGGTAAAACTATATTGAATTTATCCTAAAATTCATCTTTTACTTGATAGTGTTCTGTTTGCTGCATGCAAAGTGATATGTGAGATTTTTCAAGTACCTAGTTATGGGCTAGTCTTTCAATTACAAATTGAGGTTACAATAATGAATGAAACAAACGTGGTTTTACCCTTATGCATCTTAGACCTAGTAGGAGAGAGACAAACACAAATGAAAGGGTCACCGATTGTGTGTTAATTATTAATTATACTGTCAAATCAATCTTAAATGGAGTTTTCCACTGTGCAAAACTTAAACAGATTAAATGAATTGTAAAGTAAGGCTCATTGGCATTTTGTTCTAATCCAGTGTTTAATAATAATTTTTTTTGAAACATTTAAATGTCCAAAGTAGCAACCAACAAAAGTTTAAGAGGAATAGGTGTAGTTCTGTGTAGATACGAATATTAAAAATGCCGGGTTTACACTGGAATTGGAGTGGGAAGAATGTCACGATGTCTGGGCACGACCCTGAGGATTGATAGCAAGAATGAGGAGAGGAGTACAGGATAGCATGGCAAAACAAAATGAATATTAAAGGAACCTTCTAGCAGGAGTGATGATTTGAGAGTCATAAGGACGTGAGACAAAGCTATGCTGTATTCACAGTCTTTCTCCTTCCATCAGTAGTACAAGCTGCTTACTTAAGGATGGCCTTAGGTTTCTGTTCAGGCAGATTGGTGTCAGGGGCCTACTATGTGCCAAGCATTCTGAGACCCAGAATCCAAAGGATAAGATAGTGGAATCCTGCCTCTCAGAGCCCTCTCTCCCTTCTGACAGCTCATGGTCCAATGGAGGGTTTATTGAAGAGGGCAGTCCATACAAGAATCTCAGGTAGGGCGATACCTCAGAGGACAGAATAGAAAGAATAGTTTTGTTTTTTATTTGAATAGAAGATATTAGGAAATCTGGAATGTTATCCAAGTTATTATTTACTATTAGGGAAATTTGATGAAGAGATATTAAGTGTTCTGTTATTTTCTTTTTTTTTTAGCACTTTAATCCAGACAGTGTACTGTTGTGGTTAGGAGCACAGTTCTTTAGAACCAGAAATGTCTGGGTTAAGTCCCAGTCAGTGTCCTTGGACTTGTTGTCTTTGCTTTCCTCATTTGTAAAATGGAAATAAGAGTATCTGCTTATATGGTTGTTAGAATGAAATGATTTAATACATAAAGTAGTACTTAGTGCCTGGCACCTATAGCGTCCTTTTATATGTTTGCTATTGTTGGTCGTTAATTTAAATAATTGATATTTATAAAATTAGCATAGGAATCTAATAATCAGGCTGCTGGGTTTTTTTGTTGTTGTTGTTGTCTGGAGTTTTTTAATGAGAAAAGTTGTGCGTTTACAAAACGTAATCATGCATAAAATCCAGGGTTTCCCATACACCAGCCCACCACCAATACCTTGCGTTGGTGTGGAACGTTTATTAAAATTGATGATAGTGCTTTTTCTTAAAATTGTACTATTTTTTCCTAACAGTAGTTACCTTTCTTACAATTGATGAAAGATTATCAAAATATTTCTATTGTCCACTGTTTTACATTAGGTGTATTTCCATAAACTATCCATTTTTACTACTTTACACATCGGTATTTTGTAGTTATACTTCATGAAAGAACACTATTAGACTTTTTTTCTATAGTCAACATTTCTAAATTTTTAGAGTTAACATTATAAACGGAAAATGGTAGCTTTTTTGGTTGTTGTTGTTGTTAAATTTCTACAACTCTTATAGATTGGAAAGGAATTCCCAAGAAGCCTGAAAATGAAGTTGCTCAAAATGGAGGCGCAGAAACCTCACACACGGAACCTGTATCTCCCATTCCTAAAGCTTTACCCGTTCCTGTCCCTCCTATTCCTGTTCCTGCACCTATAACAGTACCACCTCCACAGGTGAGATTATTTGGGAGCATTATTTAAACTTTCAAGTGTCTGAAAGATGCCTTTCTAAATGTTCTTGTAGATATGTGTTTAGATTCAGTCAGAAGAATAGGTACAGTAATGTGCATATTAATTTATCATATTTTGGTATATCATGTCTGTACATAAACTTTTCAACATGACCTTTTCTGGAAATGTTAATAAGTTGCAAACAATCCATATTGCCGTTAATCTGTCTAGATAATTCAATATGTCTTACGATGTCCTAGATATGAGGTGAGAACCTATTGGAGTTCCATATATTCTGCTTACTCTTTTTTTGTTTCTTTTTTCTCCTTTTTGGACATTTATTCTTCAGGGATTCATGTTCTGAGGGAATCTGTTATATGTATGTCCCCGACATGCAGTTGCTTTGAGTAAGGGGAGCTTCTTAATACTGAATTTGGATGGTGCCATCATAAATTTTTTTTAATGGATTACAGAAAACTGTTTAATAAATTAAATGCCATTTAACACAAAGAGACATTCTGATATGTAGACTCTTTGTTATCTAGCCAACCAGCTACTTCCAGCAGTTGGCTACTGTTATCTAGCCAACTAGCCAACCAATAACGTTTGTTACTTTCAAAAGAATCCGGATTCTGATTGAACAAAGTTTGAATCCTAACTCCAGTGTTTACACTCAGCAGTGTAACTTAGGCAAATCACCTAACCTCAAAGTTTCCATTTCCCATCTATAAAGGTGGCTATTTCCCCTCCCAGCCTTGACCCTTGTGTTCCTCCTATGTCACTGTGGTTTTGAGGATTAATTAAGATGTGTGTTAAGTACTCACTATGTTTTCTATTACATAATAAGAGCTGAATAATGAAAAGCCTTTTGGTGAAAATTATAAAACAAGACACATTGTTTTTTGTGTGCTCTGCTAGATCTTTCTTGTCTGTCAGTACCTTCCTTTCTCAGTTTCTCACATTAAATCTGAGCTACCACAAAAGTGATGGCCTTACTTCTTAATTTTCTCCATATAAGGGGAAAATTCTATGCTTTTAAACATGTTTAACTGTGATATTTTATAAATGCACTCTCGAAATTGGCAGACTCTTTAATTGACCTTTGATTGTGTCCTTCCATTGGAAGTTCTAAACAAGATACACTGAATATAAGCATTCATTTAGAGAAGCTTAACTCATCTGTTAAAATTGACCGTGTTTTTTTGTTTTTAAAGAAAAAAACAGTGGCTGATTTTATTGAGTGCTTATTAACTAACACTTAACATGTATTTACTCATTTAATCCCAGCAGTTATGTGAGGTTGGTAACTTTTCCCATTTCACTGATGAGTAAACCCAGGTCTGAAGAGGTTTAGCACATTGTTCAAAGCCATACAGCTAGTTAAGAGCTGGGACCTGTGATCTTAACTGCTCTGTAAATTGCCAGGTAGTAAAGCACTGTATTTCCTAAGCTTTTTTGACCTGACTGTGAAATGTATATATTTTTTTAATTATTTTTTTAACTTTTTTTATTAATTAAAAAAATTAACAAA
>PVIY010053162.1:0-14837 GCA_004026745.1 Myrmecophaga tridactyla | reverse complement strand
TGATTTAATTAATGATAAAAAGCTGGGTTTAATAAGGAAATTGAATGCATATAGTCTACTTATGGGAAAAAGAAGAAGAATCCTGGTTTTTTTTATTACCACAATTTTTGCTTTAATACTATAATGCGTAATGCTAAGAAACATCACTTGATGCTTTAAAAGAATATCTCATTGTTACAGAGGTGCAGATCTGTGTGTCTTTCCCGTGTATTAGGCGTCTAGTGTCAAGTTCTTACTTATTATCTGCGATAAACAGCTGTTTGCCCTTTTGTAGTTCCTGCATATAACCACAAATATTCTACCACACTGATTTATCTTCTCAATCTGCACCTGCATGAAAAAATTTTTAAATATATTTCTCGAGGAAGAAAAACATATTCCTATTTTAAAAGGAACTAATAAAACTAAATATTTTGGAATCAGAATGTACAAATTTCTTTGTCTTTTACTGCACAGACGAGACTAATGAGAATGTTGAGGCAGTTTGCTGCATGCATCAGGCCCTCCTAATGCGCCAGGACCGCCGCAGGCAGGCCTGTGAGACGTCAGTTATTCATCATTGCTTGACGTTCTGTTTCATTTGACTACGTAGAAGCATTTTCTACAGAGCTTTTAAATGAGTTGCTGATATGTACAATGGCACTGATTCTGTTATTTTGCAAAACTTTTCAAGGTCCTCAGATTAATTTTAGAGAACTTTTTCCCTCATTTAAATTAAAATGGACACCACATTACATAGGCCCTGAGTAGGTGACAGATGCATGTTGCTAAGCATTGCTTTCTTTAGGAACATTTTAAAAAATATTTTGGTAGGAAGAAGCCATGGCTGTTGCAAGTGAGCCAAGAAGGAGATGCCCAGAGTTACTAATATGCTGGACATGCTGGCAACTAAAGTTTGGAAGTATGTGAAATCAGTTATTTCCTAAATTCATGTAACTAGAAAAACTTCATTCTTAAACTGCATTTTTTAAAAGCAGTTAGAAAATGCGTTAGATACGCAGGTGAGGGAAACTGCAGGCACTCTCACTCAGACAGAGGTGAGAAAGGCGAAAGGCAAGAAGGAGCGTTTACTTTTACAGATTAGCTTTCCTTCTTCCCTTCTTCCTTGTTCAGCTCCTTCCTGTCCCCTCCCTTCTCCAGGGCAATGCTCATGGTAGATTGTGTATTTGGGTGGGTGCGTTGGTTCCACCCTTGTCTGCAGATGACTCACACAGGTGGGGGGTTGTTTGGCTCCAGAAAAGTGGCTGCAGCTAGGTTTTCCATAAGTGGGTGTCTGTGGGGACAGGGGCCTTCCTGACCTCGATTAGCTGTCCCTGCTCAAGGCTTCTCTCCCCTCTCACCTCCCTGTCTAGCCTGCCTCAGCTTCCTCCCCAGAGAAGTCTCACCCCTAATCTTAGGGGTGCTGAGGGAGGAGGTTGTGCTTCTGTAGTTGCTTCTGGCTTGGCAGGGGGTGTGGGCCCTGCCTGGTGGGGCGAGGAACCTTCTGCTGCTTCATCTAGCTTGAGGGGAGGAGTCCAGAGGGGCAGCTGGAATAGCTGAAAATGCTCGCATCAGTATTGGTTTGGTGTGAAAGGCTTTTAGTCTGGAAGAAATAAACTTGGTGAGAAGCTTAAAAATGCAAGGGCCATGAAAAAAAAAAGAAAGAAGCATCTGAATAAAAATAAGGCAGTGTTGATAGTGATGACCTCTAAAAAAACAAACAAAAATATTTTAAAAATGCAAGGGCCAGTGAATAACAAGAGAATGGAAGTGAGCAAGCTTAGGGCAGGCATTAGCTGGGTGAGGCTGGGGAAGAGGGAAGGAGGTGACAATTTTTTAGATCCAAGAGAGAATTTTAGCAGGGCAGCTCATTTTTGCTCAACTGGGAATAAGAGGATGCATGTTCCGAGTTAAGGGGTACAGGGATGAGGCTCAGAAGGGACTTGATTGGTTGGGCTTTGGCTTTGGCTGCCGTGTCAGCCTGGTATTCACTCGAGAGATGGTAGTGTTATTTCTTTGACATCCAGGGCAAAGAATTCTAGCTATTTCTGTCAGTAAGAGCATGGCGTTTAAGAAATTCAGTATTTCTTGGTGATATTAAATTGAGCAAAAGCCTCGTTACTTCTACACTGCCACGTGAGCATGCAGGACCGGGAAAGTGTAGTCTTTTCCCTCTTCCTTGTCCTAGAGCTTGGGTGAGGACTATTAGTTTTGCTTGCTGAGCTAAAGTCCCCAGGGAAAGAGCCATTTTTAATACCGATAAAATAAATGAGTCCTTGTCCTCATTCTCTCTCCCTTCCACACTGACTCTGTCCTCCCCCTCCCCCCCACCCTCTCTCTTCCTTTCTTCCCCTCCTTCCTTCCAGTCTTCACATGAGTAGATAACATCTTGTTGTGCTAGCCTTCTCCTTGGGTAGAGGATGAGGCCGGCTAGGAAAGCGGCTTTGCTCGCTTGTAAAGATTCCCAAGCTTCTCTGCTGTTTTGAGGGCTACTAAGTATTCCCTTCTCGTTCATTTGGCAAGCCTAGTTCCGCCATTCAGAGGCTATGCAACCATCCCCTCACGCTCCTCTGTTGAGTAATGGGAAATGGCTATTTTTGAACGTGTGATCTGAAGAAAGTCTAGTGGGCAGCCTGGAAATCTTTATAAAAAGCATTTTGAAAATTTTCAAGGTCCAAAAGGGTGTTTGCATTATTTTAATTTTTAATTAAGTTATCATTTAATTTTTCTCTTATTATCTGTAATCTTGGATTTTTTTATATTAAACTTTGCATATTAAGTTAACTTCTCTACTAGACCTACTCTATGGTTTCAAATTAGATTTGTTTAGAATCTAGCCTTATTGTTTTAGACCACTTGTATTCTGAATTTACAAGCTTCCTGCTTCCAAGACATCCATCTTTGAGAATAGTCTCGGAACCTTGAACTGCCTTAATTATAAGTAATAATAATATAATAATAATAGTGATAATAGCCACAATTTCTGAGAAATCACCATGCACCAAACACTGCACTCTAAATGCTTTGCAGCCTGTTAATTAATACTGATATCAACTTTCAGGTTTATTAGTGTCTCCATTTTATAAGGACCTGAGAGAGAAATTCAGCAATTTGCTTACTGCCACACCGCCTATGAGAGACCCTAGCATGGATCAAACCCATGTCTGTCTGCCTCTGAAGCCTGAGCTCTAAACCATTACAAAATACTGACCCACCAATCAGGATGTGTTTGCTTAGGAATAGCTAATTTACACTCGTAATTTTTATGGCATTATTTCATATTGCCTTACATTGCTCTTTCACACCCCTGAACATCCACATTTATTTTCTCCCTTGTGGAAAGTCAATCTCTTAAAAGTAAAGAAATATCATGAAAGAAAGTTGGCTTTGAATTAAATCCTACCGATGAATGTTCACTGCAATAAACAACCTATTGTGGCTACATCCAAAGTCAGCATTCCAAAATACGTTTCAACAATGTATGCCACACATTTTTAAAATACAATTCTAAGAAATAGCCACGTTTTTTCATTTGACTTAAATCACTTGGCCTTTTGCCCTGTGCTTCGCGAGGCAGTGGAGGTGTGTACAGAGAGCAGAAAAAAATACAAGCCGGTTCCAGGCTCCTGCCACTCCTGCCAAGTCCCGCTACCACAGAGACCATGAATAACCCCTCCCTGCCCGGGTTCTTAATTCATCACTCTATCTCCTTTCTGCTTCCTTTGCTACCAGGGAGAAGCAATGTGAAATTTAATGAATTGAATTAAAGTTATTTTTCCCCTTGTCTGTGTGGATTCTGGCGGGGTGCCTTCTAAAGTGCTTTCGATTGCTAGAAACCCTGCAATACCAAACTCCTGCCTAACAATTATTGGCAGCAGAAAAAGTTTAAGAAGCTCCTCAGCAGCCAAAATTTCATTTGCTTCACACTACTGTGAAGTCCTTTTATGCATCTGAGCATCTACCACAGGGAGTTCTCTTCAGAAGGACAGCAGAGCTGAATATCTGTGAAGGTCACAACAAACTCTAGCACTTGGTCCACTTTCTTAATATAGCTTCCCAAAATTCAGAGGGGAAAAGCAGTTTCTCGATATAAGTTTTCATTTCAATATAGAATTAAACTAACCTCAGCCAATTAAAGGGAAGCCACAATTAGTCAAGTTATAGCTGATTTCATTATTTTTTTTTCTAATTTCAAGATGTCCATATTTCAAATGTTTGTTTTTCCCTAAGAGCCAGTTAGTCCCAGCTTTTCCTTGTAAATGTATGTTTTCATTTTTTTGTTATGTTTTCTAAATGTATAGGCCTCTAAAGAAAGCAATTTGCAAACCCTCTTCTAATTAAACAAGAAACTCTTCCTGCTTTGCCAATTTAGACAATTGTTTATTGGCTCAAAATGACTGCTTAAAGCAATCCCCTTGCCTTCATTTTAGTCTGTTTTTGAGGACTTCACACTCCTGGAAAATACAAGTGCAGGTTTTTAGCCTTAATTGTAGGTTGCGTTTTCTAAACTTTAAATTGTTTTTATTCTCCTCCTTTGGTTTCTTTACAATTTTACAACATTTTTTTTGAAATATGTTGCTGAAAATTACACCTAATAATATTCTTCTAAAAAATAATCACCTTTATTCTTTATGCAATATCCCTATTCTACACCCAACTATGAGTCCCAATCTGCCTTTTGCCTGAAGCGTTATACTGGATGTTCATGTTAATTGTGTGGCCCACTGTGCAAATCCTTTTCTTACACTATTATTCCATTTTTTCCACTGAGTAATTTACATAAGGATTCTTCATCTCCAAATAAGCTCACTCCTTTTTGAAACATAGACTCTTGATTCTAACCTCTTCTAGGGTCTTCCATATTACAATGTCAACCTCTGACCCCATCATTAGCCATATAAGCTAGTGACAGACTTTCCTATCTTTTTGTGAAATTAAATTTTGTAGAGTTTGTGTTCCTGTCATTCAAGATCATCTTATGCTAAGGTCCTTCCCTCACTTGTTTAAAAGCAGTGACATTTTCCTGTAGTTTGGGTAGGATTACCACATCTCTATAATCAGATTTGGGACCTGATTAGAAATCAAACAGGTTATTTTTCCTTCTTGCCACAATGATTAATATAATAATCCAGGAAAACAAATAGTGTGTGCTGTTCCTCTGTCTTTAACATGTTCCCATCAGCTCTCATATCAGACCTTTGGACTCTCAGACATATAAACCAGTTCTGTTGCCTTGCCTCATACTCAGTTGATAAAAGAACAACCATTAGAAGGAAACTCACTGGTGTTCTCCCCACCAGATATATCCATGTCAGGGATATAAATATCTCTGCCTTTCTTCTTATTACAAAGATGAGCTGTCTTAGATTTTATCAATGGTTACACCCCCCACCCCCCACTCATTCCATCTTATCTGTTTAGGATGTGCTCGTTCTTTCCTGATCCATTGATTAGCATCTTCATCCTAGATGATTCACATTTCTAGTATTCTCTTCCTTAACAGGCAGAACAAAAGAAAGAACCAGTGCTAGCACACACAATCACTGCCTTCTCAGAACTTTCTTTAGCCCATCATCTCTGCTAGACTTTTAAATATTTAAGTGGCCCAGGACTTTGTCTTCAATCTGCTTCTCTCTTTTATTCTTTTTCCTTCTTCCTGCTTCACTCTTCTTTCCATACATTTTAACGGAGATTTTCTCTAATTCTATATGTACAAATTCCACTTACATAGCAAAGACTCTAATTTTCATTCATAGCTCAGACCTCTCAATAGAATTTGTGCCGTGTATGCCCAATGACCTCCTTGACGTCTGCACTCGGGCATCTAACTAAGAGTTCAAGCTTATCATGTCTAAAGCAGACCCCTTCATCTCTGCCCCAACTTTGGTCTTATTCCTACAAAAATGGTTCAGGCCAAAACTTTAGGACTCATTTTTTTTAATTCCATATTTCATATATCTCTCACCTACCTATGATATCTAACTTGCGTCTCACCAGCATACCCTCTGAAACATAATCTGAAAGTGTTATTCTTGTCCTGTGCTCTGCAGTACCACTGCCCATTACCATCTCTTAGTCTTCTCTAACAGCTTCTTCAAAAACTATAATAGCTCCCTTCCAGTTCTCTAAAACTCATTTTCCATTGCACAACAAGCATACATGTCTCTTTTGCTTCACATTTTCCACATTCATTCTATTATTCCCAGAACAAAATCTAAACCCTATACTTTGTGGTTTAGTAGGCCGCATTACCTGGCTCCTGCCTGCTCTCTGACTTTATCTCCTAACATATCCTCTCATGCTCTATAATTACTGTTTACAGAATATGCTGAACTGTTATATTGTCTTTTTACTGTTGTGTAGAACTCATGCAACTGGTCCCTGCATTTAAACCTTTGGACTAGCCCTTCCCTCTTTGTAAATTAGAATGCTCTGTTGTGTCCTTCAAGTCTTCTGAAAGTCTATCACCTTCTCTAAAGGATTTTCCCTACCCTATTTCTTATAAGAACACCCCTTGCTCCAGTTCCTAACCCATCATTCTGTTTTAATCTTTTCACTTCCCATTATTTGATGCGATGCTGAATTTTTTAACGATCCGTCTCTCTTCGTTAGAATGTAAGATCCTTTAGAATGTAAGATCCTTTAGAATATAAGATCCTTGCAAATGGAGACATTGTTAGCCTTGCTCAACCAAGGTCCTCTCAGCACCCTGGACAGAGCTTGGCAAAGAGCAGGTACTATGTAAATGCACTTCTGTGAAAGAACGAATGAAAATATTTTATCATTGAATGTGTAGAACTCATTTAAGTCTTTTAGCTTTACTCTCTATCATGAATATTTTACAAGGAACATCAAACAAGCCCTGTAAACAGTTTGGCATCTGCATTCTTGTTCTGACTTTGTTCATTCATCCCTCTTAGGCAGCACAAACCAGGGACAAGAGTGCCTGATCTCCTCCTGCACAATGTCAGGTTTGGTTTGATTGCCATCCACAGATCCATATTTATGCCAGCACACACAGATGGGCTAATGGGCCTCCTAAAGAGACTCAGCAGAAATTTTCCTCTCCAGCTGGAGACTGGAGAAGGTTGACTCAAATGTGAGAACTATCACTCCCCGCCCCAACATTATTACTAGATAGTTGGACTTAGATCCTGAATATGCAAAGTGCTTTTTGTTCCTGTGTAGTTTGTAATCTAGGTCAGTAAAAATGATGAATGTCAGCTAACTTCCTCCGTCATTTATTCTTAAAACCATAATTAATAACAGGACTAAAATTCATTCAGCCACTATTCAGCGTAAAAAGACTCCTTAAAATTGACAAATTAATCATAAATATATGCAGTATATGCATATGTATTGCTCATAAATTTACCCTTATATAGTATCTGCCAGCAAATGTGTACCTTCAGCAGAAATGAGTAAGCCATAAATGGCTCTATACCTGGGAAACCTCATCCATAAAGTCTCACATAAAAGACTTAATCTTTTGCCTTAACTGATTTACTCATTCTGCAAATATTGGTTGAAGCCTTGTTCTGCACCAGGCACTATTCTGAGAGCTGGAATCAATGGACAGTCTAGAAAACACCCCTCCTTTCCTGGACATGTATCTATTGTGTGTGGAAAAGGACAGTAAGGAAATCAAAATACATATATATGCATTGTGTGATGATAAGTATCATGAATAAATACCAGCTAGATAAGGAGATAACTGTGAAGGGCGCATGGAGAACTATGTCGTCGATGGGATGTCTTCTCCAGCCTCTCACATCAGGTGGCATAGAACAGACATTGAAGTGTGTGGGCCTGGATTCATCTAATGAAGACTATTCCTGGAAAATAGAAAGTACACAATGTTACTACTCTAGAAGTTGTGTGTTCTAAACAAAGAAAGGAGGCATTTGTGGCTAGAGCAAAGGGATGAGGTTTCCAGTTTTGTTTGCAGATTGTAACTATCGTTCTCAGTAGCTTACTGGGATCTTAGACTTGGAAATTTATGGGTTGCTCAATTGGAAAGAGATGGGAAGTACAGGAGAATTAAAAAGCAGATGTAAGAAATGAGGCCCTACAAATAACAGAAGAAAATTGTGAAAGGTATTTCAATAGTAGATGAGATGCTTGTTAATTCACTAACTCCCAGAAAGCACAGTATGTAGTTCAAAAATTTTAAAGTGAGAACAGTTGTCCCATATGCCTTTGCGAAAACATTCGATGAGCAAGGACATCTGATAGATGCTTTATCTTGAAACTTTTAGTATATCATTTTATATCATATATTCAGTTAGTCATGTTGATCCCAGAACTGTAGAAACTTATTTAACTATAGATTGTTTTGTTTATGTAACACATTCGGAAAACAATTGCATTAGAAGTGAGAGAGTCAGATCTGATATAATTAGAAGACTGCTTAATGAGGGTAGAGATTGGGCTGCTCTAAAAAGAGGAACCAAAATACAATAGTTTAAACACAATGAAATAATAGGGGGCATTGCAACTTAAAGTTTTCAAGGCACTAAGCTTAGTGTGGGGATGTGGATGTGGGGGTGGGGGAGGCAGAGTCGTAAGCTACTTCAGTCAGCATGTGGCTTTCAAGGCTTGCCCCACTCGTCACTAAGAAGAGAGCAAGTCCAGATCATGGGACTGAGAATATAGGCCAGAAGTTGCCCTCCTCTTTCCGTTTGTGTCTGGATGGCAAGCACTTAGTCTCAAAGCCACATTCAGCCACAAGGAAGGCCTAGAAATGTAGGAGCCAGATGCCCGGGAAAAACAGATTTAGGGGAAGATCAGCACTGTGCCATAGTTTGCCTTCTGGCTACCCAAAAATCCATGCACAGCCTTCCTCCCATCTATAAAGCATAGTAATCTCCTTCCTAATGCAGATAATTTAGGAGCCCTCCTATTTGCTGTAGTCAGGCCAAGGTTCAGGAAACCTCTACTTTTAGGTGATTCCTCCACATCAGGTTAAGGCATATCTACTTTTGTTTCAGCAAAGTATAAGCTAAATGAAGAGTCATCTATCCCTTGCTCCTGCTAAAACCATCCAATAATAAATAGTATATCAGGAATGGAATTGCAACATTCAGAAAAGAGAGAAATGGGTACCAAATGGCACTCATTGATTCATAAGCATTATTCAAATAAAAATCCCGTTGGACAGGAATTACAAGTATTTTCTGTCCTGGAAGTGGAGTAAGTTCCTGGATTAGCCCATGACCCATTATCTTCTGTGACAAGAGAGAACATGGATATAAGTACATCATCTGTGAGTATCTCTGACAGCCCCAGCCCCGAGGTCTGCTTAAAGTGAAGTAATTACAACCATTTGCAGAACAAAGGGTGGGTTTTTATTGGCAACACATTCCCCTTAAATCTAGCTAAGCTTCTGGTCTGTTTAACTCTTACCAGTTCTGTGTGTCTGTTAAAACACACAAAGTCTTTCCCGGGGGTAAATTGTAAGCTTTCTGTATTTCTTGGCTTCCTCACTTAACGTACACATCACTCTCTTTTTAACAGTGCTTACATTGAGGCCACAGGAAACAGAGAACCAGAAGGATTGCATTCAATTTGATCTGTGTTCCAGGGATGATTTTTTTTTTTTTTTAAGTAATGCTGTCCTACTGTTTCTTTAAGGAAGGCTTGCAGTAACAACCTTCTCCTGAACTTTGAAGTAGGTGAGAACTTGGCGTTTCCAAGTCTAAGAGGTCCCAATTATCGGAATTTGATTTCCTTCACTTTGGTATTTGCAAACTGGCGAATTCTGGCCTATGCTCATTTACTTTATGTAATACTTTATCAATTTTAGCAAGAAGCAATAAGCAAACATACATATTCCGACTCTCATTTCTCAAGAGCTAAAGGTCCCAGTTTATCGTATTATTTTCACTATTTCACTACATTTCCTGGTAGTAGATAAGGAGGATCACTCACTTCTCATCCTTAAATTCCACTTTCTTCAAACCTACTGCCTAACCACCAGGTCACTCTCCTGTGTAGATGTATATTTCATAAGTTTTTTAAACTGTGAGTTTTTATCTATGGGAATTTTTGATATCTATTTTGAAGATTTATTCCTGCAGAGCATTTTGAATGTTCTCTGGACAGGCTTGGTCTATGTGAAATAATACTTGAGGGTATTTGTGGACAGTCTTGGCAGCATGCATTTGCAAAATTACACGAGAACCACCTTTTTGTTAGAAGTTCTCAAGGCTATTTCTCCCCCTCTGTGCCTCACCATTAAACAGACATTTTTCTTGTCTGTGTGATATCCTAGCTTGCCTCATGTTCCTTGAACCTCAGGAGTCAAAAAAATGAAATGAGTTAAGTTTGGTACATTTCCTCAAAATGGATAGCCCATTTTGGTGTTGTCCTTATTTTACTAGTTTCCTTAATTTAGAACTTAGAGGTATTCCCCACCCCAACCCTACTCCCTTATTTCTGGCCAGCCCAGCAGTACATTTAAGATTGTGATTTATTTTGTTTATTGATTCATCTGCTCTTTTTTCTCCTTTTTTCTTTTCTTTTAGCCAGCCCTTTTCTTGTTTGCAGCAGCAGGTTTACTCAGGAAATCCAGACCACGCTGTGACAAAATGGAGAATCTCACCACTCCCACACAATTAAAAATCAACTTCTTTCCTAGGCTTCTGGGAAAGCTTGCTGATTTCATTCCTATCCTACTGGTCCTTTTTTCTCAGCTACCTTTTATGAGTCATTGTATATTGAGCCTTTCAATTTTGTGGTTATGAAGGTTTAGGTCCTCAGATTTCCTTTCTCTTTTCTTCTCTTGTCTTCTCTTCTCTCCCTAGTGATATTATTCAGTTCCACAACTTCACATGCATTCTATATCTGTGATGACACTCAGATTACTTCTTGAAATAACAACTCTACCCTGAACTATGTATTTATGAATAAAACTCTTTACATCTCCATTTGAATGGAATAGAATGCAAGTCAAACATCTCAAAGGACATCCTAGAACTGTTCAGATCCATCTCACATTGCATTGCCACCTCAATCTTCATGCATCCCACTAAATGGCAGTTCCATCCACTCAGTTACCCAGGCCAATATATATAGGATTCATTCTTGAGTCCTCTTTTTCTTCACATCCCATATCCTGTCCACCAGTAAGTCCTTGAAATTCTAGTTTAAAAAAATATACTCCTATGCAAATAATCTCAACATTTCTGCCCCTAAAATCTCAATCCATGCCACAAAAATCTCTTGACTACCTCCTAACTTATCTTTCTTCCAAATTTTCCCCTACACAGTCCATCCTCAACACAGCATTGAGTATTTATTTTTTCCTTTCTCGAATATATAGGGCATTGTAACTTCCCTATTTCCCATTCCTCATGGTAAAATATGGCCCTTCAAATGTTGATAAGTACCTTTGTGATATTATTCCTGCCAAACTCTTAAAAATCAAAGGTGCTTCTCTTTACTCTGTCATTCTCTAGCATGGCTAGATTTCTGTCTTAGCAGCTTGGTACTTGTTCCTTCTGCTCAAAGCTTTTTTGTCACAAATTTTCACAAAGCTACCTTCTTTTCATATTGAAATCTTCACTCAAATATCATCTTTTCAGAGAGGTCCACAGACATTTTGTATCACATTATCCTCTTATATCATCATTTTAGCTCTTCCAAGCTCTTGAAACAATGTCTCCAGTAGATGTAAGCTCCTGGAGACAATGAATCAATTTTTCTGGTTTACTGGTCTATCCACTGTACTGAAAACAGTGCCAGGCTTATAGCAAATACCAGATACACACTGGCTGATTCATTAAAAGGAATTGTGTGTGACATAGTTTTAAAAATTGCAAACAGTGAAAGAGAAACTATATTCACGTTTCTGTGGAATATGGAAGCATAGGAGTGCCTTCTGGTGATAACAGCTGGCTGTTATGTTTTTGATTGCCTTATAAAACATTCATGGGTCGCCAGGGATGAGGAGACAGCTACAGATATCTCTTTCTTTTGGAGTTTCACCTGGGGGAAATAAACAAAGGTCAAGGAATTTTGATTGATTCTGCCATTGACTAGATGCTCTGAAGCAGCAGTAATTAATTAAGGAACTAAAACTTAAGTACAGATAATACATTGCCTGGGGCTAGAGACAGAAGGTGACTGGTGATTGCTGAGAAGCACCTGAGCTCTAAGCTACAAAAGGTTTTTAAGGAGTTGTATATTTTAGCTGAGGGATGAGATCTTTGACTAGACCCTCACAGCTGAGGCCAGATAAAAACCATGGTTCCCAGCTGGCTCAGACCTTGTGGAGCTGCAACTTGGCTGCAAAGGACGGTGTGATTTTTTTTTACATGGGCAGGCACCGGGAATCGAACCCAGGTCCTCTGGCATCGCAGGCAAGCATTCCTGCCTGCTGAGCCACCGTGGCCCCCCTGGACTGTGTGAACTTGACATCAAAAGGTCAAACTCAGAGTCTTAGTAATCATAACTTGGTGAGCATGGACCTCACCTTTTCCTAACCTTTAGTGCCTAACCTGAAGAATGGGGACGGTCGTATTTGGCTCTAAATGCAATGATGAACCACTGTTTACAAAATGTAAAATACGATACAAATTGCAAGAATCATCCTGAAATATTTGTGTACTCTTCTTTTAAATAAAATCCTGTTGGCAAATAATCGTATATTATATTTTAAGCAATAAAAACGTAACTTCCTTAAGAATGTTTGCTCCTAATTCTATATTCTACGCCCCAATTTACTGTTGAAGAAGCCAGGTGTTATTGAGTATTGGTACCAAATATGTAAGACTTCCATCAAATGAAGATGCATAAAATCTTGTGTTTTGGGGTTGGGGAGATTAGCAAACCAAAACAGACGCCAGAAAGTATACAGTTAATTTCAGCCAGTTTAGTGACAACTCTTGTCACAATGCCACAAGTAGATTTCTATCATCCACATGAGCATTTTTTTGTGTGTCTGCTTTAAATTTGCATACTAAAAGAACTAGTAATTTTTTTTTTTTGAGATTATTTACAGATGCTCTGTCATATAACTGTGAAGAAACTTAGGTTTGGAAAAAGTTGACTCATATCCAAGCACTGTAAATGCCTCAGGACTATTGTGCTGAAGAAAAGTGATGTGTCCCTTCTCTTATGCAGCATGTGAAATCTCACAGCCGAGAGGGCTTAAAGTCTGCAAATACCATTTTCACATTTCAAAGACTACAATTGCAATTGCAAATGCACCAAAGTTGAATCTGTTTTGTTGTGTGTGTGTGTGTGTGTGTGTGTGTGTGTGTTTGTGTGACAATTTCTCAAATGGGAGGCTGAGGGAGAAGTTTTACTTTGCATAAATGTTAACTTTTCAAATATGCTATGTTACTTCCAAGAACATTTTTCTGTTTATTATTATGATCTGATAATGCACTATTTAAAAAAAATGTTCATTTTATGGAGCAATGATGTTGGCATTAGAGGCAACCCTGTATTTTTTTCTTTTAATTATCCTTACTATAAAAATTTCAATTAGTCTTTGCAGTTTAGGATTGTTATTTGACAACATTATAACCTTTAAAGAAAGAATTTTACTTCTATCATACTTATGTATAGAATATCCATAAAAGGACATATTTTACTTCTATCATATTTATGTGTAGAATATCTTATAAATATTATTTTATTTGACTATGATTTATAAGCAAGAATTAAAAAAAAAAATTTAAGAGCTGCCTGTACCCCAAATTCTGATTTTTGTATTTATGTTACATATTATGGAACATGTGTTTTCAATTGTAATTATTTATATTTCCTGTTTTTAGAAAAATATTTCCAAGCTTAACTTCTATCTTACTTTTGAAAAAAATGAGAGAGAGAGAGAAGCCCAGTTAGGGAAGTGAGTAATCATATAGAACAACATGGAAGTCACATCCTGAGCAAGTTAATTTTCACCAAACTATTCTTTGTCCCAGTGAGCAACATTATACTTTGAGAATATTTTGTATGTTCTTCAATTCAGTTGAAATCATAGTGTGTTGCATTAAGTTATTTGGTCTATTTACACCGATCATTGTCTGTGACTTAATTGTGTAGGATTTTTTCAGAGTCATGTTTGGAAGAGAAAATAATTCCTTTGGATGAAAATAAACCTTTGTAAGTGGCATGCGTGACACTGCGTGCATTTTCTCTAACAGTACCACCATTCTGGGAATTGACCTAGATAACCAACAAAGTCTTCATTATTGAGAATATATTTTCCCTGGTGCCTTCCGTTCACTAAGTTGTCCTATGTTGCATATTAAACATTGACTGTTAATGCAACTTTAGTGCTGCAAGTCCTACTCAGCATCTTTTTTCACAGAACAAAATTTACATAATTAGAAAATAGCATGATTTCTACATCTAGCAGATCCGGAGTGTGAGAATGTTGTACTCTTTCTTTCATTTCCTATGCCAGTTTTCATAACACTGATGTGATGATGAAATTATTTCAATTTAATAATGGTAATATGTGAACTGAATTGCCTGCTGAAATATAAGTGAATCAAAGGAAGGATTTGAATTTATTACAAGCAAAATATCACATTTAACTAAGATGCCCAATAAAATTTTGGAAAAAATTCGTGCTCTCAGAGATTACCAGTCTTTATGGTGACCAAGAATAACAGCCAGACAAATGAGACAAATTTCAAACTTCTTATGAACCAATTCACACACTACTCAAAGGCATTGTTATAAATTGTTTCTTTTTGCTAAAGCAGCCCGAATGTAATATGCCAGAAATTGATTGGCTTTTTCAAAGGGGATTTATTGTTACAAATTTACAGTTCCAAGACCATGAAAATGATTAAGGCATCCAGAAATAGAATACCTTGATCCTGAAGAAAAGCTGATGG
>PVIY010053161.1:0-14833 GCA_004026745.1 Myrmecophaga tridactyla | reverse complement strand
TTCTCAATTGTTTTCATGTTCTCAATTTCATTTATTTCTGCTCTAATCTTTGTTATTTCTTTCCTTTTGCTTGCTTTGGGGTTAGTTTCTTTCTCTAGTTCTTCCAAGTGGACAGTTAATTCCTGAATTTTTGCCCTTTCTTCTATTTTGATATAGACATTTAGGGCAATAAATTTCCCTCTTAGCACTGCCTTTGCTGCATCCCATAAGTTTTGATATCTTGTGTTTTCATTTTCATTTGCCTCGAGATATTTACTGATTTCACTTGTAATTTCTTCCTTGACCCACTGGTTGTTTAAGAGTGTGTTGTTGAGCCTCCACGTATTTGTGAATTTTCTGGCACTCTGCCTATTATTCATTTACAACTTCATTACTTTATGATCAGAGAAAGTGTTGTGTATGATTTCAGTCTTTGTAAACTTGTTGAGGCTTCCTTTGTGACCCAGCATATGGTCTATGTTTGAGAATGATCCATGAGCACTTGAGAAAAAGGTGTATCCTGCTGTTGTCAGGTGTAATGTCCTATAAATATCTGTTAAGTCTAGCTCATTTATTGTAATATTCAAATTCTCTGTTTCTTTATTGATCCTCTGTCTAGATGTTCTGTCCATTGATGAGAGTGGGGAATTGAAGTCTCCAACTTTTATGGTAGATGTGTCAATTTCCCTTTTCTGTGTTTGCAGTGTTTGCCTCATGTATTTTGAGGCATTCTGGTTCAGTGCATAAATATTTATGATTGTTATATCTTTATGTTGAATTGTTCCTTTTATTAGTATATAGTATCCTTCTTTAGTCTCTTTAATTGTTTTACATTTGAAGTCTAATTTGTTGGATATTAGTATAGCTACTCCTGCTCGTTTCTGGCTGTTATTTTCATGAAATATCTTTTCCCAACCTTTCACTTTCAACCTATGTTTATCTTTGGGTCTAAGATGTGTTTCCTGTAGAGAACATATAGAAGGATCCTGTTTTTTAATCCATTCTGCCAGTCTATGTCTTTTGTTTGGGGAGTTCAATCCATTAACATATAGTGTTATTACTGTTTGGGTAGTACTTTCCTCTACCATTTTGCCTTTTGTATTTTGTATGTCATATCTAGTTTTCCTTCTTTCTACAGTCTTCTCCACACCTCTCTCTTCTGTCTTTTCATAACTGTCTCTAGTGCTCCCTTTTGTATTTCTTGCAGAGCTGGTCTCTTGGTCACAAATTCTCTCAGTGATTTTTTGTCTGAAAATGTTTTAATTTCTCCCTCATTTTTGAAGGACAATTTTGCTGGGTATAGAATTCTTGGTTGGCCGTCTTTATCTTTTAGTAATTTAAATATATCATCCTACTGTCTTCTCGCCTCCGTGGTTTCTGCTGAGAAATCTACACATAGTCTTATTGGGTTTACCTTGTATGTGATGGATTGATTTTCTCTTGCTGCTTTCAAGATCCTCTCTTTCTCTTTTATCTCTGACATTCTGACTAGTAAGTGTCTTCAGGAACATCTATTTGGATCTATTCTCTTAGGGGTATGCTGTACTTCCTGGATCTGTAATTTTAGGTCTTTCATAAGAGTTGGGAAATTTTCAGTGATAATTTCTTCCATTAGTTTTTCTCCTCCTTTTCCCTTCTCTTCTCCTTCCGGGACCCCCTCAACATGTATATTTTTGCACTTCATATTATCATTCAGTTCCCTGAGTCCCTGCTTATATTTTCCATTTTTTTTCCTATACTTTCTGTATCTTGTTGGATTTCAGATCTTCCATCTTCCAGTTCAGTAATCCTAACCTCTGTCTCTTGAAATCTACCATTGTAGGTTTCCATTGTTTTTTTTCATCTCTTCTACTGTATCTTTCATCCCCATAAGTTCTGCGATTCGTTTTTTCAGACTTTCCATTTCTTCTTTTTGTTCGTTCCTTGCCTTCTTCATATCCTCCCTTAATTCATTGATTTGGTTTTTGATGAGGTTTTCCATGTCTGTTCATATATTCTGAATTAGTTGTTTCAGTTCTTCTATTTCATTTGAACTATTGGTTTGTTCCTTTGACTGGGCCATATCTTCAATTTTCCTGGTGTGATTTGTTATTTTTTGCTGGAGTCTAGACATTTAATTACCTTAATTAGTTTATTCTGGTGATTGCTTTCACTTCTCTTACATACGGTTTTCTTGCTAGATGAATTTGTTGTCTATCTGTTCTTTGACCTTCAGTTCAGCTTTTTCTGGACCTCTAGCTTAGGTTTTGTTTAACAGAGGATAATTTTTCAGTTCTTTTTTTCTTGTTTCTTGCCCTGTTTGTATGGTGCCTTTTCCCTCCCCACCCTTAGGAGGGTCTACTTAGGTGTTATAGACTCGAGCCCGGTTTTCCTAGACTAAACTGGCCTCCGATAAGGAAAAAGGAGTTACCTGTGTCAGTTTTCCCTGAGGGTGAGACCCAGCAGTTAAAAGACTTTCCCGTGAAGTCTCTGGGCTCTGTTTTTCTTATCCTGCCCAGTATGTGGTACGTCTGCCTGCGGGTCGCACCAGCAAAAGATGTTGTGACACTTTTAACTTTGGAAGACTCTCCCTGCTGGGGGTGTGGTGGAGATGGGGGAGAGGTTGTAGGCTGGTTTTAATGGCTTCAAATTGCCAAGCCCTGGGGTCTTAATTCCTTGAGGGAGGGATTCCACCTGGGTTGGGCTCCACCCCTCTCCTGGGGAAGGCACAGGTGGGAGACAGTCCTGAAAGCAGCCAGTTTCTGCCTATGCCTGGGGCAGTTACAGCCTGAGAAGTCCTGCCACTGAATCCAGAGGTTGCCAAGTCTCCATAGAGACACAGCCACTAAAGCCTCCGTTTCCTCCCCTTTCCTCTTTTTCTGTGAGCCCAATGAGCGACCTCTGCCTTGACCAGGTTTAGAGTCTCTTTCCTTTCCCTCTGGGAAGCTGCCTGTGGGGGAGGGGCACAGGGCACCAGGCACTGTGACTTCAGGAACTCACGGTTTTGGGGAGGCTTGCAGCCGGTCCAACTGGTCCCGACTGGTGTACACTGTGTGTCTGGTCACTGACATGGCTCTGCGAGCTGTTCGGTACTCTTTCTGGTTATTTAGTAGTTGTTCTGGAGGACAAACTAAAATGTTCACATTGCTAAGCTGCCATCTTGGCCAAGGCAGCTAACTTTCTGGAATAGCTTCTTAAATGGAAAAGAAATATTCTGGAGTAATTGTAAAAAGCTTGTTAAAGAAGGCACAGAATGCTTTGAAGAGACTGTCATGAGAAATGTGGACTCTATAGAACTTCTGATAAGGCGTTATACAGAAATGATGTGCATATCATTCCAAATTGGAAGGAAGGCAGTATTTGTAGATGGGAAGCAGAATTTGAGAGTCATGAAGTTGGAGAGGAAATTTCCAAACTAAATGTAGAAAATTCAGGCTGGCTCTTCCTTGAAGGCTATAGTAAACTGTGAGAGGAAAGAGATAAGCTGAGATCTGATCTCTTGTGTACAAAGAAAACAAAAATTGGTGTTCTGGAAAATTTTTGGCTTCCACAGATTAGACTCCTGTTAATAGGACCCCACATGAGGATTTATCCAAGGAGGAAAGCAGTCAGACATTACACACCAAGCAAAGATTGGAGATGAGTTATCCAGGATTTATGGAAAGTCATTTTATCTGATCACATTATCCTATCATATTGCATAGAAAACCAACAGGAGTCTTGTGGGATTTGCATAAAAGGAACCATTGCCTATCTGGTCTAAGAGGGACAATGTGAAAGAAAAATGTCTTCAGAGGCTAACTAGTTTTAGTTTACCACTGAAACTAAGGTCTGGGCACAGGAAACCTTGGGTCAGGAAAGTGCACCCACACATATATGTGGAGAGAGTGCATTTGACCTGGAAGCAGAGGGCAGGCCTTCTGCTTCATTATTTAGGAAAAGTTGTGCCACCTCAGGCATCAGAGAGGGTTGAGTGCATTGACGGGGGATTGGGGGAATCCTGGTTACCATACCATTCTTCTGGAGGGCTTGAGCATATGCCCCAAAGATGGCAAAGATCCTGGGTGCTGCCCATGTCTGGAGAAGGTGGAGTTTTGAAAAATATGTGGCTCCCAATGAACTCCATTTTTGTAAAAATAACCCAGTATTTGGAGAGACAGAACAAGGCCACCACTTAGGCCCTTGGAGTGGGTAGGACTGCTGCTTTCTGCTGAAAGGATAAATGCTTCTCAGAATTTGAAATCTAATAGAGATTACCATGTAGGTTTTCAGAACTATATGAGTCCAGTGACCCCTTTTTACCTTTTGATTTCTCCCTATAGCAATAGAAACATGTATCCTATGACTATCCCTCCTTTGTATGTTGTAAGCAGATAACTTGTTCCAAGTTTCACAGTTCCAGAGCCAGAGGAGAATTTTTTGTCTTAGAACAGACCATACCTATAATTGACTTTGTTGAAAATTACTGGCTGTAACTTTTTATAATATTTGTATTGCTACTGAAATGGTTTAAGATTTTTGTGATATTGTGATGGAGAGAATGTATTTTGTGTATTGAAAAAATACATCTTTTATGAGGTCCAGAGGGAGGAATATGCCAGTTTGAAAGTGTTATGTACCCCAGAAAATTTTAATCCTGATTCATTCTTGTAGGAGGAGCTGTTTCTTTTAATCTTGATTCAATAATATGGGTTGGAAATTTTGATTATACTATCTCCATGGAGATGTGTCACACCCTACTGGGGGTTTCAGTTTTGATTAGATGGAGATAGGACTCAACACATCCAGGTGGGTCTTGATTAGTTTACTGGAATCCTTTAGAAGAAGAAACATTTTGGAAAGAATCAGAAATGATAGAAGCATCAGAGTCGATAGAAACTTCACTGCAGGGCTGACAGAGATCCAGACATGTGGAGAATAGAGACAAAGATATTTAGAGCCCAGCAGATATTTCCATAAGATATTAAGCAAGGCAGAACCTGGAGACAGCCAAGGGAAGCCAAGAGATGAAAGCCAGCCCTGGAGAAGTAGAGTGAGAAACACCCACAGGAACAGAGGCTGAAGGCAATCGAGCCCAGGAGCAAGGAAGCAGTAGATGCTAGCCATATGCTTACTCAGCTGACAGGTGTTCCTGACTCATCAGCCTTTCTAGAGTGAAGGTAATTTTTTGTTGCTGCCTTAAATTGGACAATTTCATGTCTGTAGAACTATAAATTGTGACTTCTTAAATTCCCTTTTATAAAAGCTATTCCAGTTCTGGTATATCACATTCTGGCAGCTTGTAGTCTAACACAATCACTTTCACTAGACTTCTTAATTATACACTGTTAAGTGCACAGGACTGAAAATTTCCTTTGTTTTTTTCCCACAAACAGGCTATCCTGTCTGTAAATCAGACATAGCTTCAAAACAGGTTCAAGGGGAGGAACTGTGGGAAGAAGGAATTGGATTGTCCCAAAGCCAGAATTCAGGTGAGCTCTTGGAACATGTGCTTCAGGGCAAGGAGGAACCTTGTCAATGAGTGAGCCAGTTCTTGAAAATATCCCCTGCAAATTTCTGCAAGTTATATTTTCTGAAATGTAGGTGTACATATTGGAGAAATCTCCTCAGGTGTGTCATATTTTCATTTATTTTCAATCTGCATTCAAATGTTTGTGTCTTTGGCAAAATTGATATTTATGGACACTTGAATTTAAATTTTTGCTTATGGCCCTTTTCCTGGTCCTTGTCTTCAATGGTTTTCCCTCTCTTTACCTCCCCCAAATGTTATTCTTTGAAATAATTTTTCTTATAATGCAATCTTGAAAATATTTTCTAATTGTTCATGTCATATAAAGGTTTCTACCACCTGAAATAATCTTTAATATTCTTTCTCAGATAACTGTCATATTGGAAACAATTATAGGGCTATGTGTATTGCTTTAGCATATTCACTTCCTTAATGTTGGTCTAGCAATTAATTGGTTTTTCAATTCTTTCAGGCAGGGAAAGTAATCTTAAAAAACTAGAAATGCTGTCCATGCATTCTATCTGCAAAAAAGACATATCTAACATCATGTTATTGGTAAGCATCATAGTTGTAACCCTGGTCTTCCAATAGATACCTGGGAGTGGAATAAATTAAGAATTCAGTACAACCACCTAACTGTAAATTTGTTTAAGTGCTAATTCAGGAAGAGACTGTGATCATTTGAACTTGGAGAAAAACTAATTGCAACACATTAGTATAACCTTATAGTTTTTTATAAAAAGATAATTCTGTAAGTAATGCTCATATACTCAATCTTTGAGACATTATAAAGTCTTCAAAACTGATTAGATAGTTCAGCAGTTGAGATGTTACAAAAGAGTATGTCTTTGAACATGCAAGAAAATACCATGATTTATAAATAACATGGAAATATTTTAATTGGAGAATGTCACTGATTGATTTAGATTTCATATGGATATGAATCAATATTTATGGACAAACCTCTTACACTCTTTCTTCTACATCCTAGATGCAGAATTCTCATTTTCAAAAGAATAGCATTGTATGTAGTGAATTTCCAGAAGATTGTACTCACAGTTCCAGAGTGATTCAACATGTACTAAATCACAAGGGAAGGAAACCCTATCTCAGCAATCTATTTGGAAAAGCCCTTGATGACCAATCACCTTTTAATCAACAAAAGCATTTTCACACTAGAAGTAAGTCATATGAATGCCATCTAATTGAGAAATCCTTTGTTCAAAATTCTGGCCATACACATTACAATGGAACTCACATTGGAGAGTAGACCTGTGAATATCATCTTTGTGGGAAAGCCTTTACTAAATATTCTGAACAGAGACAACATGAGAGAATTCACACTGGAGAGAAACCTTATGTATGTCATATATGTGGTAAAGACTTCACTCTTCATTCTTATCTTGGTGTACATGAGAGAATTCACACTGAAGAGAAGCCTTATGAATGCCATATATGTGGAAAAGCCTTTACTCAGTGTTCTGCCCTTAGACAACATGAAAGAACTCAAACTGGGGAGAAACGTTATGTATGTCATCTATGTGGTAAGGTCTTCACTCAATATTCTGGACTTAGACGACATTAGAACACTCACACTGGAGAGAAGCCCTATGAATGTCATCTATGTAGGAAAACCTTCAGCTTTCCTTTTTATGTTAGAGAACATGAAAGAATTCACACTGGAGAGAAACCATATGAATGTCATCTATGTGGGAAAGCCTTCACTCAATGTTCTATCCTTAGACAACATGAGAGAATTCACACTGGAGAAAAACCTTACATATGTCATCATTGTGGTAAAGCTTTCACTCAATGTTCTAACCTTAGACAACATGAGAGAATTCACACTGGAGAAAAACCTTACATATGTCATCATTGTGGTAAAGCCTTCACTCAATGTTCTAGCCTTAGAAAACATGAGAGCACTCACACTGGAGAGAAACCCTATGAATGTCATCTATGTGGAAAAACCTTCAGTTTTTCTTCTTATCTTAGAGTACATGAGAGAATTCATACTGGAGAGAAACCATATGAATGCCATCAGTGTGGGAAAGCCTTCACTCTTGGCTCTTATCTTAAAGTGCATGAAAGAATTCACACTGGAGAGAAACCTTATGAATGCCATCTATGTGGGAAAGCCTTCACTCAATGTCATGCCCTTAGAAATCATAAGAGAATTCACACAGGAGAGAAACGTTATCAATGTTATCTCTGTGGTAAAGTCTTCACCCATTATTGTAACCTTAAACGGCATGAGAAAACTCACACTGGAGTTAAACCTTATAAATGCCATTTTTGTCAGAATGTCTTTACTCATTATTCTAACCTCAGAAAACATAAGAGAACACACACTGTAGTGAAATCTTAGAAATGTCATCTATGTGGGAAAGTCTTTACTCAGTGTTTTAACCAGAGACAAGTAAGTTCCTAGAGCATTCAGCCTTGGCTAAAGGACAGACAGTCTTCAGAGTTCCCAGGTAAATGAGCTCATGTGCAAAAATCCTAATCTGTCATATGGGAGCAAAGGTTTCTTATAATCCCTATTCAGTACTTTAGGTTGGAAATTTGATTGGATTGTCTCCACAGAGATAAGACTCAATCATTTATGGGTACTAAACTTGATTAGATGGAGATGTGTCTCCACCCATTCTATGTGGGTCTTGATTAGTTTACTGGAATCCTATAAAAGAAGAGACATTTTGGAGACAGTTCATTTGGAGAATGAAGAGAGAGTAATAGAACCATGAGAGAATGAAGGAGAGAACCACAGTGTCCACCAGCCAAAGGTCTTTGGAGATGAAGAAGGAAAATACCCCATGCAGAGCTTCATGAAACAAGGATCCAGAAGAGAAAGCTAGCAGATTTCACCGTGTACCCTTCCAGCTGAGAGATAAATCCTGAACACATTGCCCTTCTTGAACCAAGTTGTGTGTCCCTGGATGCCTTAGATTGGACATTTCTATAGATTTTATTTAACTGGCCTTAAAATGTAAAGTTGCAACTTGTTAAATTCCTCTTTTTAAAAGCTGTTCCATTTCTGGTCATCAGACACAAGGTTTTCACAGTTGCACAATCACATTGTGAAAGTTATTATACAATCATCTTCAAGAATCATGGTTACTGGAATACAGCTCTACAGTTCCAGACACTTCCCTCTAGCCACTCTAATACACCCTAAACTAAAAAGGAGATCTATATATAATGCATAAAGATAAACTCCAGGATAACTTCTCAACTCTGTTTGAAATCCTTCAGCCACTGACATTTTATTTTATCACCTTTCTTCCACTTTTCAGTCAAGAATATTTTCTCAGTCTCTCGATGCTGAGTCCCAGCTCATTCTGTCTCACATTGTCAGGGAGGTTTACACCTCTGGGAGTCATGTCCCATGTAGACAGGGGGAGGGCAGTGAGTTTGCTTGCCATTTTGGCTAAGAGAGAGAGAGAGAGAGAGAGAGAGAGACCACATCTGAGCCACAAAGGAGGTTCTCTGGGGGTGATTCTTAGGCCTAATTTTAAGTAGTCTTAGCCTATCCTTAGTGGGGATAAGATTCTTATGAAGAAATCCGAAGATTGAGATCTTGGCCTATTGATTTAGTTGTCCCCATTGTCTTGTGAGAATGTCATAAATTCTCCAAATGGGGAAGTTGAATTTTCCCCTTTTCTCATCATTCCCCCAAGGAGACTTTGCAAATACTTCTTTATTCACTGTTAAAACCACTCTGGGATTTATTGGAGGCATCACACTAACCTGGAAAAACCTTTAAAAAATGCCCTATTCAAAGCTTTCAGTTATGCCTATTTCTCTTTTCATGTTTTCAGTGTTTGCCTCATGTATTTTGGAGCAGTCTGGCTAAATGCATAAATATTTATGATTGTTATGTCTTCTTGTTGAATTGTTCCATTTATTAATAATAGTTTCCTTCTTTTTCTCTTTTAACTGTTTTATATTTGAAGTCTAATTTGTTGGATATTAGTTTGGCTACTCTTGCTCTTTTCTGATTGTTGTTTGCATTAAATCTCTTTTCCCAGCATTTCACTTTCAACCTATTTGTTCTTGCATCTAAAATGTGTCTCCTATAGACAGTGTATAGATGGATCCTGTTTTTAATCCATTCTGTCATTCTGTGTCTTTTGATTGTGGAGTTTAATCCATTAACATTTAGGGTTATTATTGTAAGGGCAGTAATTTCTTCTACCATTTTGCCTTTTGTACTTTTTATGTCTTTTTTCCACTTTTTACCTTTACTGATAATTTCCATTTCTACACTCTTTTCCACATCTCTCTCTCCTGTCTTTTCCTATCTCCTTCTAGTGCTCTCTTTAGTATTTCTTGCAGAGCAGATCACTTGGTCACATAATCTCTCAGTGATTATTTTGTCTGAAAATGTTTTAATTTCCCCTTCACTTTTGAAGGAAAATGTTGCTGGATATGGAATTCCCGGTTGACAGTTTTTCTCTTTTAGAATCTTAAATATATCATGCCACTGTCTTCTCAATTCCATGATTTCTGCTGAGAAATCTACATGGTCTTATTGAGATTCCCTTGCATGTGATGGGTTGCTTTTCTCCTGCTGCTTTCAAAATTATTTCTCTTTGACATATGACAATCTCATTAGTAAGTGTCTTCAAGTATATCCATTTGGATCTATTCTGTTTGGGGTACACTGCACTTCTTGGATTTGTAATTTTATGTCTTTTATAATGGTTGGGAAATTTTCAGTGATAATTTCCCCCATTACTCTTTCCCCTCCTTTTCTCTTCTCTTCTCCTTCTGAAACACCCACAGTGAGTATATTCATGAGATTCTTGTTGCCATTCAATTCCCTGAGACACTGCTGATATTTTTCCACTCTTTTCTCTATATTTTCTTTTGTTTGTCAGATTTCAGATGTCCCATCTTCCAATGCACTAATGCTTTCTTCTGCCTCTTGAAATCCAACATTGCAGGTTTCATTTTTTTTTCATCTGTTCTACTGTGCCTTTCATTCTCATAATTTTACAGACCATCAATTCTGGTTTATTTATACCCAAGAGTTCAGTTCTCAGCTTATCTCTTTCTTGTCACATTCCACTATATATTTCAAGGATTAACCAGGCTGCATTTTCCATATTTAATTTGGAAATCTCTTCCTCTAAGTATCCAACTTCATGGATTTTATGATCTGCCTTCCATCCAAAGCCAGTCAATATTTTCATGTTTGTTGCCAGTTTAAAGCAAGGATCACCTTCCTTCTAGTTTGCAATAACACATGCATCATTTGTCTAACTTCTTTTAGAGGAATGTTTCGATTCCACATTTCTACCAACAGTCTTTTCAAAGAATTCTAGGCCTTCTCTATTAAGAACCTCACAACTCTTCCAAAGCTTCCCCTGATCCATTTAAAAAGCATTCTAATATGGTTTGTATTTTCAAACCACAGCAGCACCCCACTTCTCTCATACCAAAATCTGTTTTAGTTTGTTGAAGCTGCCAGAATTACAACATACCAAAGTGGAATGGCTTTTAAAGGGGTATTTATTAAGTTGAAAATTTACAGTTCTAAGGCCATGAAAATGTCCACATTAAGGCATCCAGAGAAAGAAACTTTAGCCCCAAAGAAAGGGCTGATGAAGATCAGGGTTTCTCTCTCAGCTGGGAGAGCATGTGGTGACATCTACTAATCCTGTCTCCTCATTTCTTAAGACTTCCCTGAGGACATTTTCCTTCTGCTCCGGAGATTTCTAGCTGTGTAGATTCTGTTGGTACTGGTGGTTCTGTTGTTTCTGGTGACCCTAAGATTTTTTTCAAAATGGTTTCCTCTTAAAGAACTCCAGTAAACCACCCTATCTTGAATGGGTGAAGACAGCTCCATTGCAACTGTCTAATAAAAATTTGCCACTGACAGTTGGGTGGGTCACATCTCCATGGATTAAATCCAAAAGTCCCACCCAGCAATATTGAATGAAGATTAAAGGAGATGGCTTTCCTGGGGTACATAATAGCTTCAAACTGCCACTATAACTGTATAGTTTTAACATTATCTGTTAAGAAAGTGAAAACTTTGAAACATGTACAATAAAATTTATCCATTCATCTAATTTTTTACCTTCTCCATATAAATCCCTTCTTTCTATCCAAATCTTGAGAATCTTAAAAATGATATTCATCTAACTACTTTGAATAAAAGAGAATCTTTAAAATGAATGCACAGTTGTAAAAGCTATTGTTTTATTAGAAATTGTGTCCTGAATGGTGTGTCACATTTCTCACTATTTTTTGAAAAAAGATATTTATTTCACTCTCAGAAAGGCTAGAACACCCAACATAAACCTAGGCAGAATGTACCTCAGAAAACTAAACAAATATGAGAATATATTAGAACCAGAATAACAGAAAATATATGTATGAAAAGATGTCTAGAAAATTTTTGCCATATTTGTTAAGTGTGGAAATACTTTAAATAACTTTTCTAAAATTAGGAAAAGATAGGGTGGTTTAGATAATATATGAAGAATAAATATTATGTGACATTTTATTTGTAGTTGCCCTGAATGGTTTGGAAAATGACAAATCATGGCCACTTGGGGAAAATCTGTTGGGCATCTGAGAATATACAGATTATTGTCAAAGCTTGAGATCCAGGACTTAGGGCTGCCTCCAGTCTCATATTTCTGCTATCAATTTTAAATATTGAATTTCATTTGTTTGAAGATCACTGTCCCTGATCCCCCATTTTTAATAATAGGAAGCTTAAAGAAAGACAGTGATATAACCATTGTCCTTTCTTTTCATGTGAAGAAATACGCACAGACAGTTTTGGTTGTTATCCTGAAATCCAAGTGCTAAAAATGCAGAACAGAGATAGAATCCATCTTTTTTGCATTGACCTATTCATCTCAGAAAGTGTGAGGGTTAGATGTTGTGTCATCTTGGCCAAATGATTATGTGCAGTTGTCTGGTCAGGCAAGATCTGGCCAGAATGTTGCTACAAGGGTATTTTGTGGCTGGTTGATAAACAGGAAGACCAGTGTGTTAAATCATCGGTCAACTGATTGCTTCTGTGGCTTATTACATCTGTGTTCAGCTAAGTCATGTCCCACAATGTGATCATCAAATAAGTGAAAAGTTTTTAAGGAAGAAGAGAAACTCACTGCTTCTTCAGCCAGTCAGCCTTACCTATGGAATTTTCCAAACCCTTCATCAGACCTGCCAGATTCACAGATTTTGGAGTCTTCCATTCCCATGGTTGCATGAGACACATTTAGATGTCTCATATTTGCAGATACCTCTTGTTGGTTCTGGTACAACATGGTACCAGAAGTGATTCTTGAGAAACAGAATTTAAAAGTGGGCTTTTACAGTGAGTTTTCTGATCTGAATATACTCAGAGGCACTAACGACTCTGTTTCCAGTAATCAAGATGACATTGACAGTTCATTAAGAGAGTTGGTGTAAGAGATACTCAAAATATCACCATTAGATTCTGCTAATTGTACACTTACCATTATGAAAGGCTCTGGGTGAGAGTGTTTATGACACTTGCGCTGGTTTGAAAGGATTATGTGCCCTAGAAAAGCCATGCTTCAATCCTAATCTGTTTTATGGAGGTAGCATTAACAGTTTCTTTTAATCCCCGTTCAGCATTACAGATTGGAAACTTGGTTTGATTATTCCCATGGAGCTGTGACTCACCCAGTTGTAGGTATTAACTTTGATTAGATGCAGATGTGACTCCACCCATTCCAGGTGGGTCATGCTTAGTTTACTGGAATCCTTTAAAAGGAAACATTCTGGAGAGTATGATGAGAGTGAAGAGAACCAAGAGAGCCACATAGACCTTTGGAAAACACCACAGAGGGAGCTTAATGAAACAAAAAGCCTGAAGAGAAAGGTAGCAGGCATTGTGATGTTCAAAATGTGCCTTTCCAATTGAGAGAGAAACCCTAAACTTCCTTGGCCTTTCTTAAATGAAGGTCACCTCTTGTTGGTGCCTTAATTTGGACATTCTTATACACTTGCTTTAATTGGGACACTTCCAAGGTCTTAGAACTGTAAACTTGCAACTTAATAAATTCCTCCTTCTAGAAGTCGTTCTGTCTCTCGTATATTGCATTCTGGCAACAAACAAACTAGAATAACACTTTTATGGAGTTCTGTGGAATTAAGAGGTATAATGTTGTTGGCTGGTTGTTAGATATGCTGGATAGTAATGAGGGAAAGGGATGAGCTGAAGGTTTCAAATTTGAAACTTAAGTGCTGAATTAATTATGTAAATTTTCCATATTTGCCCTGAAAGAAAATTTTATTTCCTGTGGTCGTAGACTTGAGGTCTCTGTAAACCAGTTGCAAAGCAGCATTGTGTGAATAGCAGATTTACAACATGAACTAAAATATCCACCTTGAAGCTTGTCCACTGTTAAAGTAAGGACTTTGATTGGAAAAGAATGGGATCCTGAAATTTGGGATTGAGATATATGGCTTGATAATGATGCCAAAGGGGAGGTGGATTCCTTGGAATCTACTGAGACTTGTCTAGATAGAACTTTAATGGATTGCCTTGAAGAAAGATGCTCCCAACCACCATCCTGCCTTAAGGATGCAGTTTCCAGTCTCCAGTCTGCCCAGAAGAGTCTCTCATCCAACCTACACAAAAGGAGATTAACCCTTCAGTGCCTGATAACCCTGTAACCACCTCCCCTGTGAAAATAGCTCTCTCTCCTCTGTCTGAATCAATTCACCCTGTTTCACCGGAGGAAACTGCAATGGAATGCCCTGAGGTAATTGGCTTCAAAGACACTTCTATTTATTTTCATGACCCACCCCTGCCATTCCTTTTATTCAAGACTGATAACTAGTATAAAGTCCCGACAGGTCAAAAAAATGAGGAACAAAGTGGGATCCATGAGGAGGTATGTTATACATCAAAAGAACTGCATACATTTTCAAATCTACATAGACAGAAATCATGGGAATATGTGTGGGGATGGATATTAAGTGTTTGAGATAATAGTGGAAGGAATAAAAAGTTGGTTCAACTTATTGAACTTACTGATATGAGCCCACTAAGCAGAGATACTGCTTTCAATGTTATAGCTCAAGGGGTTAAAAAAAGGTATTATCTGTTTGAATGGTTGGATGAAATGTGGATCAAAAGGTGGCTGACATTTCCTGAAGTCAAAATGTAGGAACTGCCCGAGTATAATGCAGATGAGGAGATCCAGAGTCTTACAGCGATTGTAATGTTAGAGAGGATTTAACATGAAAGACCAGTTCACCCACCCTAGGAATGACTAGAGGACACATCTTTCACCAAAAACTTGAGAAACAAATTTGTGTGACTTACTCCATCATTCCTGAAGAGTTATGTAGCTGCCCTTCTCTGTA
>PVIY010053160.1:0-14830 GCA_004026745.1 Myrmecophaga tridactyla | reverse complement strand
AAAAGCAGGAAATCCAGAGCACAGGTGGTACAAGGAGCTTTCAGCAGGAAGAGAGAGACCCCTTTTTCCCAGAAATGGGAGGGAAAGGATGGGTGCTGGTCTATTCAGGCTGATAGTTTAGAGACAGGTAGAAGAGGAAGTTCTCCCCCAAAGGCTTCTGTCTTCTCTGTAAAATAGGACACTGGGGGTAGGTGATAGCATGGACGTTCTAAAGAGAACAGAGGGAGTTTACAGGCCCTGTGGAGAAAACATGCATGCATGAGAGAGAGAGAGAGAGAGAGAGACAATGGATCAGTGACCTGAAGTGAAAAAGGAAGCTAATCAGGGAGTCAGGGAATCACGCTGCTCCGAAGGCGATTCAGAGAGTTCATTGAGTATGAGAACATGGGCATGGCAGAGGGGTCTTTGTGACACAAGGATAAGGTTGATTATAGTTTGTGTGCTCAGGGTAAAGATGATAGGTTGCTTTGTAGATAGCAGTAAACATGACAGCATTGCAAGGACTCCAGGAAGGAGGTAGGCCATAGATTAACATCCCACGCGGAGAAGGGTCTGATCTCTTAAATGCACTGACCCTCCACATATTCCCCCTTCTTTCAGGAGGTCAGCTTAAACACTAACTGACCCAGGACATGCAAGCAGGAGTGCTTTCAAGTTTTACAAAGACTTAGGAAATGGCTCGGCCCTAGGTCCCCACATGGCTAGTTGAGCACCAAGAGCTCAGTTGAGGTGGGAACAGTGGCTTATAGGTGTGCCCAAAGATTTGCCTTGGTGTGATTTGGGGGTGGGGTGGGGCAGCAATTGAGATGAAGATGCAGAAAAGGTGACAGGTAGTTTGATCTGGACTTAGTTTTCCCAGGTGAGTGCAATGGAAGGATCCAGGGCAAGGGGCTGGACGGAGAGTGTCTAGAGTGACTGAGATGTTTGAAACGTTATTTTAAGCTTCATGGAGGACTGAGGTGAGGTCTATATATGTGTCTGTGACTCAGAAGTAAAGTCTAGCCTGGAGCTGACAAATGGGCGAAGCCATTAGAAAGGATAAGATGACTAGATGTCTCTTTTGAAGAGACAGAAAGAGGTGCAAGGATGGAATCCATTAAAACATCAGCATTTAGAGTATGAAACTGACTTGAAAGAATAACCAACAAATATGGACATTTGCCACAGAAGTCCAAGAAGGGGACAGTTTTAAGGAGGGTGTAGTCAGTTTATGTCAGAGAAGTTAGGAGAAGTATTCATCTGTTTCCCATGGCATTTGACAATTACGTCATAGTGATCTTAACAAAAACACTTTAGTAGAGTCGTGGGAGAAGCTTGACTTCTGAATACCGTATATTTGACAGAATGCATAGAGCAAAGGACATGGGCCTTGGAACCAGACAGATGCAAGTTCAAACCCCAGCCCAGCCGTTTATGGGGTGTGTCACCTTGCTGCATTTTGTCCTTGTCTGTGGTGAATCGGTAGCATAGCATCTGCCTAACAAGGCCCTTAGGGTTAAGTGTGTCTGGCATGGGGATACTGCTCTGATAAGAATATATGCTACTGTGTTATTTGCATTTGAAACACTTAAATGATTGTTTTCAGTTGGTTCTATCTCATGAGTAATAAAAGGAATTATAGCAATTTAGGCCTTGTACATTGTGGTAAGTATATTGGTGGCATACGTTTAAATCCTGGGTTGCAAACTAAAAATTTCTGAAAGTACCTCATTAATCTTTTTGCTGTCAAACAAACTGACCTTCTCTTGGGAGCAGAAGTAAAAATAAAGCTCCAGTAAAATTATAGCTGTGAGTACTTTCAAGCCTGATGACCAGGACGGAATTGGGCCATGAGTTTGGCTCCCTGAAACTTACATTGCTGAGCCATTATTTAGCCATAAAGTTGAGATAAGAAGGAACAATGAGCCCATCTGACAGGTGTGACTTCTCCTTTATTACGCTCATTAGAAAGCTTTTACTCTATTATCTCATCTTATCTCATTTGCTCTACCCATGGGTGATGGATAGTTAAGTACTTTATGACACATTTGTGGCCCAGGTAAACGCTGTATGCTGTATTGTGCAGCTACTTGTGCCTGCTTACATGTTTCTCACCTGGCATTTCATGGCTAGGTTCCCTTGACTTACTACAGCAACAACCAAGCTCTCAGGTATATGTTGCTTGACTTTTACTTGTTCCTCAAAAGCTGTCCCAAACCTCTACCTTTCTTCCTGCCGGTGAATTTCTCCCTGGCTCCTTCCTTACACCACCCATCCACACATGTGTGGCTGGGTCAGGTTGGCTTCTTCGTCTCCCTTGATAGAATTCTCCTGGGCAGCCACAGATGCTTTCCTTGGGTTGAGCCTAAAAAGGTGTCTCAGGTCAGAAGCCTGGAACAGTCGAGTCAGGTTAGGAGACAATAAAAAAGAGCCAACTCTCAAACTGCGGGTAAAAGAGAAGCCTTCTTGCTACCAGAAGAGATTGTACAGGAAGAAAAAAATGATTTCAGGATGGTAGGTGCATCTGGAAATGGAGGTGATCAACTTGTTAAATGGAAGTTAAGGATAATCTCTTGAATGGCAACTACTGCTCTGTTCTACAATGAAACTTGAGACTTTTAGACACAGAACACAACCTAAGATGGGCATTACATCTCACAGGGAGGAGTTTGCATTCTGACTTTTCTGCTCTGGGGCATTTGGGACAAATTCCAATTAAGTCAAGAAAAATTTATTGTTTTACTTATAACTTAAAAATTCTGTTTATAGGAACATAGTTGAGGTTGGTTTAGAATATTCAGAAGCTTTTCAAACATGGCAGAGAAAATTGTAAATAGAACCAGAATTAATTAAAAGAAGCAGGAATATTAATTGTGGACAATTTGAGGTGAGTTGATCACTGCAAATGAGTGCTAAATTTACCGCCGAGCTTCCTAGTAGCTAATGCAAAAAGGGAAAATGTTTAGATATGAGAACACATGCAAGTGGATTAGAAAGAAAAAAATGTTCTTCTGGAAAGATTTCTAGGAGAAACTAATACCTTAGCTATTTGCAGTAAAACATTCAGTGGATGGTGTCTTTGGATTTTTTTTTCTTTCTTTCTTTTGGAAAAGAGAAAGGACATTTCTTACCAGTCATCTAAAAATGTTGAAAATGTAACACTGAATCTCAGAAAGGACCTTTTCAAAGAACACCAAGGTAATAATATGGTATAAGCATTTTGCTTTGGAACACTCCACTTAGGCAAGGAGAGAGCTCACTTTTTGACAGTTAAAATTTAACATGTCCCTTCGGCCATCTTTCTCAAATGAAACATCTTCAGCAAGCAACTTTTGAGACGGCCCCTGGTGTGTTTCACACATCTGACTTGGGCTGCAGAGCTGATGTCCTGTTGGGAATATTAGGAGGCAGGTTTATACACAGACCAGAGGCTGCCCCATGTCTTATGCAGCCCAAGGCCAGAGAAATAGCCCAACATTTTTCTTCAAGTTGCTTTAAATTTGAACAGACAAATATAAAGTCAAAACTTTTGCCATTGAATTAATTAGATCTTAACTGGATAAATGAAGTCTTGCCCAAAATAGCTTTTATTTGCAAATTTGAAAAAAAAAAATCAGTTTTTCAGAAGTTACAATAAGCAGAAGATTTAAAAAGGAATTTGTAAGGTGAATTCCTTGTTACTCACCACTGTTACTCTCTTCAATCTTTTCAAACAACCCAAATGAGAGTTAGTGAGATTTGTGAAGGCAAGAGGAGAGTTTGTTGTTTATTTTCAAGGTGTGTTTATTCAGAGGAAAAATACTTGTATGAGACCTTTCCTTCTGGGCTCTAGCTGAACTTCTTTGGAAAAAGAGACCTAATGGTCTGATGAAATCTGGTGACTTTTTTTTTTTTTTTAATTTCAGGCAACTTGACCGAAGTCACTTCTTCTAGCCTCCTCCCCCACACTTCCCATTTTCCCCAGGCCCACTGCTTGGGAATACTTTGCTCAAGACCCAGGGAAGATATAAGGCAGGAGGCCCCAGCAGGCCCTGCCTCTGGGTTTCTCACTGTGAGTTGGGGCCCCTGAGGAGCCCTGCACACTTGCCCACATCTTGCTCATGTCCAGGCCTCCATGCATCTGTGCAAAACGATGCCCTTCCTCAAGCATGATGACCACCCCCTGCCCCAGGGTTTTGTCTAGAGTGAGTAGCAGGAATTTCCCTCGGTACGGGCTGGTTTTAAATTTATGTCCTCTATTACCTTGATTGCTGAGCGTAAAGAGTAAAGAAAAAAATCTTTCCAACTGTCCATCTTATGTGCCGAAGACTTCATTTCTAGACTAGATTCTGTCCCTTTGGAGTTGAGACCATGTAGTGGGAAGGAGCTGGGCAGGCTGTGTCAGCATATGTTCATCTGGGCTCTGAAAGAGGATACCTGGGTGGGAAGGGGCTGAGGGGGGAGGGAAGTAGTTTTTGTACCTCAGACTAGGTTAGAGACAGACAGATAGTGAATGAAAAGCTGAAAAGGGGCAAGAGGAGTAATGGAAGACGGGCTTTGTTCACCTGTCTTTAGATAGATCCAGCTTCAGCTTCTGCTTCTGTTTGTTCCCTCAAATGATCAGTTGTGTCCAAAGCACTGGGACTTTAACAAATGGAAGAAGATAATGGCAGCACAAAATTTCTCTTAATAGTGTTGTCTGACTTAACTTTTCCAACAGCTGTGCTTTCTTCTCCTAGGCAGTGTGGAAAAATTAACTACATTTAGTCATCCTGTTGCCCAAGAAAAAGCAAAGGGAAGCCATACCTGCAGGGGTGTCCCTTTAGCCTTGAACAAGAGGCTAAAGAATGGCTCAGACTTTTTCCTTTTTATTTAAGTCACTGTCAGTAGATCCAGTAAGTCTGCCTGGTGTGGCCTGTGTAGATAAATATGCAGGGTGGAGTGTAGGCAGTGTAGTCTTCAGGAGAGTAATTCACTTTTAATGCTTCATTCTAGTTAAAGGGTGAAATGAAAGTAAAACCTCATGCAGATTTTAGGGAGCAAAGTTCAGTCTTATAAAGCTAATGGGTAACCATAAGAAAGCAGCATGATTGAAATGCAGGGAAGAGAATGTAGATGGTTTTCCCCTTTTGTGATTTTCAGTCATGGGAGACAGAAATCGTATACGAATTTCAGTGGCAGAAATGAAAAACTACTATATTTATTCTGAGTGGTGTTCCTGGCTGCTTTCTGTTGCCGAGGGTAAGTCTTTTGGATTCCTAAATTGATGCCGTGCCTTTATGGTTCATTTACAGGAAATATACTTGGACACAGTCAGGAAACTGAGTTGTGGTTGTGGCAACTTTCAATTAATAGCTGGATTGCACGATGTGGAGATGAGTTTTATAGATTTCTTGTTTGGGGCATGAGAAGATATCATCATAAAATCACTTGTAGTATATATCCTCTTGGAATTTGGAATACCTCAGGGATTGAGGATTAAGATTAAATGAGATTTTTACTCCAGATTTCCATTTGACTCCAATTTCTGAGTTTCCAAAAGCAAATGATTGTCTTTTGGCTAACAAGGGTAAACTTCATGTCTTGGTCTAAACTTCAGAAGACAGATTTCAGTAAGCACCAAGCCCATCAAAACTGCATTTGGACCAAATCCTGAGAACTTGATATATGAAGCTCCTCATCTGCAAATGCAAAGCAGAATAAAAATCATCAGCTAAATGGTTTAGTTGTTCCCTTGACAAAGTGGTGCACCATGAAATTTATTTGAAGATCTGGCTTCCTCATACATTTAAACATGGCTCGATTGAGAGAGAACTTCATTCACAGTCATCTCTCCAGGGAAGTATAAATCCCAGGGGCTCTTCATATCAGCAGAGTCCCCCATGACCATGCATGGGGCTAAGCAAGTCTCCTGTCCCAGAAGGGAATTCCTCTGTTCAACTCTGATACTCAGATAATTTACTGGAGTGTGATGGGGAACATCATTCCTTTATTGGCTGAATTTCATCTTCTCTGTGTTGGAGAACTCTGTCCATCGCACAGTATTTATGAATAAAGGACACCAATGACTGGGAAGACATTTGAAAGTCTTAGTGAAGACAAGAAACATTAGATGCTAAATTGGTATTTCATTTGGCCCGGAAGTTCTAAGTTATCATCAGATATGGAACTTTGCCATGTGAAAAACTTCACACTCACTCTCTCATCTGAACTTTACCATGACCACATAATCTCCATCTTACAGATGTGAAGAATCAAGTCCTAATTGTCAAAAATAATCTTGCCCACCCAAGATGGCTCTCAGGAGTGTATACAGTATGTACTATACCAGAAAGCCGTTAGAGCAGTACCTGGAACATGCAGGCTCTCAGGAAATGTTAGTTACCACCGCTCCTGTTCTATTCAAACCTAAATTCCTTCCAAGTTTTAAGTACTTAGAACTTTCCACTATCCAGCAGTGCCGTTCAATAACAACATAGGATTATTATATGTTTAAAAAAAAAAAACAGCTTCCAATTTAGTAACAAGCTGTAGCTTCAGTCTGTTGCTAAGCAATAGGGAGCCAGTTTAAACTATGTAGACAACTGTGAAAGCTCTAATTCTTAAGAGTGTCAGCGATGTGGATGTTCAAGATGGCAAGAGCAACTCTCACCGTGCCCTCAGAGGACGCTGCCCTTCCTCAAAGCACAGCACATGTTGGTTGTGAGCAGAGAGTCTGGAGCTAGACCAACGTGGCTTTGAATCCAGGCTCTATCGCTTGCTCGCTGTGTGATGTTAGACAAGTCACTTGACTTCTCTGGTAGCCATGGGACATCTTTGTCAGAGGAAGGACTAGAAGCATAATCTGAGACTTCAAGAAGTTGTAGAGCTATGAGAGATTGGTAAAGCAGCCTTGAAAAGAACCTAGTATCTCAAGCAGAGCTCACACACTGCTGTGAAAGGGCACCCAAAAAACCAGGACTGGAGAGAGGCCACCTCTAGTAGACCTCTGGTATTAAAGTGAAGGTTTTAATTTGCTGCTTGAATTCATGGATTGGCCAAGCGTCATAATTGTTCCTTTGTCAGGGACAGAAGTGACACTGGACTCCAGAGATGATGTTTCTGCATCAGTGGACTCATCAAGTAGTTGAGAAGGATTGAGGGAATGTGTCAGGCAGAGAATAAGAACGCAGCTCTGGAATCTCAGATGGGAGAACAGAGGCAGGACCAAGATGGTTTGACCTGAGCAGAGAGAATGCTTGGTGGAGGGGGCAGGAGGCAATGGCAGATGAGAATTCTCAGAAGATCTGTAATACCCAGTAACTGAAATGAAGAAGTTGGAATGAGGAACTGAACTTGACCTTGGAGCACAGAGTAGAATATGGGAAACCTGGGTTCCACCTCTGCCAGTTATGAGGAGTGGTGGGCGGTTCTCATTCGCCTTGGTTTGTCTGTCTGTAAAGCAGTAATGTCATGCTTTTCCCTTTAAGGGAAACTGAGGCTAAGCGAGAAGTTGAATCTTCTGTGGTGCCTAGTTCCAGTCATTATTTGGCTAAGCACGTTTAGACAAAATAATCTTGAATACTTGCAAAAATGCCTGATTGGAGGCAAATATGTCTGTTTTTATCCCTGCCTTGAAGTAGATTGCAGTTTCTTCAGTTGGGCGCTGGCCAGTGGTTAGCTGGTGTTTAGGGACTATGTTAAATTACAACTATGTATCTTGATTCACTATAGCCATGCTCAGAACTGCCTTTACTCACACAGGGGATAAAGGGGAATCGAGGCTGCAGAAAGAGCGGGTGCTCCTAAGGCAGAAGGATGGGGAATCAGTTAAAATACTGAAATGACTTTTCCTCTCTCCCCTCTCTTCCCTCCTCTCCTAGTCTCCCTGAGTGTGAGAGCTTCGTTTTGGGTATGTACTGCACTATGAAAAGCATTCTGTATCTCTCAGATATATTTGAAAGATACCTTTAAACAAACAAATAGGGCGATATGAAAAGGTCTTTCGGGGGGGGCATGAAAATCCAACATTTCAGTTATTTTTAGGAAAATTTATGGGCACAAAACTTTATTTCTGGAAGGGATCTTATGAGAGGGGGGACTAGTACATTGGAAAATCAGGGGAAAGATGCCAGTTTTTCAAACCCACATAACAGGAGGGTCATGTACACATTGCCATTTTCTGGGGTCTGAATTAGCCAAGCTAATACCGTCGGGTTCTGAGATCCTCTCTCAGCCCCAGTTCCCACGCTGAGCCCTTTCCTTTCTGTCTCCGGTGGGTCTCCGACTTATCTCACATCACAGAGATGATCACCTGTTCCCCAAAAAGCAGAGGAAGGTGTTCAGTGCCAGTTCTGCCTGACTCCTGACCCAGGGCCCTGAATCTATTAAGCCCCGAGCCTTTTTAAGATCCCCTCAAGGACAAATGCTAGGAATCACTTTGGGCCGGTGTCTCCTGTTTGTTTTACCAGGAAAACAAGCTGCCTTACTGTATGGGGGCAATTAGAAAAGGTCTTTTTTTTAAAGGTTATTCCTTCTCTTCCTCTATTAGACTTTACATACAGGAGCCAAGAAAAGTCTCTAAATCTGTTTTTGGTGTGAGCCTTTTCTATAAAGAGTAATGGTGTTTATACAGCTCTTCCTGGGCCCGTGAGGGGCCGTGGCCCTCAGCCCACCACCTGCTTCCAAGGAGGTTGGAGGCCCGTGCTGGTGGCCGCCGAGTGGCAGCATGGGGGTTACTCACAGAGGGTGCACCCTAGAGGAGAGCATGTGTGGCCTGGAGTAGGGGCTGGGCTGGGGAGGTGGCAGGTCACCGGGCACCACCCGCTGGTTCAGGGATTGGCAGCTGGGATCTCTGGTTGGACGGTGACTGGGATGGCAGTGTCCTCTCCAGCGCTTTCCAGAAAAGCTTCGGTATAAACTGAAATGGGCAGGAACATCACAACTTGAGAAGGTGAGGGGGTCTGCAGCAATCTGTTTGTGGTGCTTCGAGTTCCCCTCTGCACTGGTGATGCTGGGACATGTGCAATAAATGCCAGGGCTGGACAGTGAGGGGCTGAGTGCTTCCAAATTTTTTATCTCCTAAACATGCCCAACTTGTCACTGATAGAGAGCAGCAGTTTCTGTTTTGATTCTTGCCCTTCTTCTTCTTTTTTTTTTTTCCAATTTAATGCCCCAAATTCCCCTCCTGCTTCTCTCAAAGCTGCTGTTCCATGTGACACAGAAATCTGACAAAGAACTGCCATTAGAAGAGGCAGGAGGGGAAAGGTTGGATACTTACCCACCCCCGCAATTTGGTTAAAAATACTTGCCTGGTAAAAATGACAATTGGATCAGGGTGGCCAAACAAAGGAAGTGAAACTAACCGTTCTGCAACTCCCTGGTGCTTGTCCTGAGTTTCAGAAATGTCAGCTCGCCCATCCAGAAGAGCCGGGAGGCCAGGGGTAGAGCTGGAATTGGTGGGATTCGATGACAGCAGGTAAGGAATTTCAGAGTTGGTCAGTCAGAATGCAGGACCAGATTGTCGTTCCAAAAAGTGCTGTCAAATGTAACTTAGCTGCTTTTTAAAACTGAACTATAGAGGCCATTTAAGAAAGTAGTGAAAACACGAATAACAAAATATGGAGAAAATTATAGTGTTGCTTTCCTGGTGGCAGCCGAGGAAAGGTAAGTCCCTTTAAAAGATAACTTTGAATCGTGATAGCCAAGCCTCAGCAGGGGGAGGGGGGCTGACATGAGGACACTTGGGTTTCTTTAGTAGCCACCTGCCCGTGACTGGTACCGCCCCTGCACCCGTCTGCGTAGGGGAGAGTTGGGAAGAGGCAAGCAAGATGGAACACGCAAATGTGTTTTGAAACTGTGGAGTCTAATGCAAATGTAAGGGAGTATTGCAACTAATACCATCACTACTAGCAGTAGTGGTTGTTTGTTGTCGTGGCAACAGCTGATCTCTGAGAGGTAAAATAAATTGAAACCATCCAGCCAAAGAGCGAGGTGGGACTCACCTACCCGGCACCAGCACTTTTGCACAGTAGCTGAAGTCTGGCTGCCGGAAGTGATTTTTATTCTTCAAAGAAGACAAGCGAAGTTGGGCAGCAGGTGACTGCTCTGAATAAAAGTTTGCATCTAGAAGAAAGTAGCAGGAAAATATAGTGAAGGTGGTAAAGCCTTTTCAGGGAAATGTGTGCACTGTTGGATTGTGAGCAGCATAGAAGCTGGCTGACTGTTTACTGGCAGGCACTGGTTTGTTAGGATTCTAACAAGTGAATAACATCTGATAACACATGCTCTGTTTGCTATGTGGGTGGACGCGGCTGCTTCTGACCAGGGTGAACGATACTTTTTATGTTCTACTAGGTTTGCTTTATTTTTCTAATATTATATGGTGAGCAGGAAGTGTTGTAAAGTACTTGTGGGGTACAGTTCTCGTTATAAAAATGTGTATCTAACATATACAAAGAATAAGAAAGAAAAGCAGTGGTGAAGGCCAAATATTACTTTTGGTGTCTTGAGGTAGGAGTTAGGATGTTTTCCTTACAACTCCTAATAGGTATATGTAAACCTTTTCTGTATGAGTGTCTTTGCTTGTGCATGCATGGTGCATTTTAATAAGTAAGCGTACAAGCAGATGCTGATTCCATGGTGACCTGTAGAGGATATGTCTGTGTTGAGTAGAAGAGAAAATTAAATTTCTGAGGTCCTCTCAACTGTTGGACTCTTCATTTGATACAATAGTCACCCTCTCATTTCTGGCTTATTTCGCTCAACAGATTGTCCTCAAGGTTCATTTACCTAGTTGCATGCCTCACGACTTCATTCCTTTCTCCAGCCCCGTGATATTCCATCGTAAGCATGCACCACAGTTCACTTTTCTGCTCATCAGTCAATGTACCCTTGGGCCACCTCTATCCATTGGTAATCGTGAATAATGCCACTGTAAACACCAGTGTGCAAATGTCTATTTGTGTCCCTGTGTTCAGTCCTTCCAGCTATATACCTAGTAACTGGAGTACAGGATCATGTGGCAGCCCTAAACTTAGGACACTGCCCTCCGGAGGGGCTGCACCATTCTACTTACCTACTTACAGTGAATAGGTACATCTCTCTTTCCACATCATCTCCAGCACTGTCTCTTCTGTTTATTTTTATTCACTCACCATACAGTCCATCCTAGGTGTACAATCAGTGGCTCCTGGTATAATCACATAATGTGTTCACCACCACAATCTATATGAGAATATTTCCATTTCTTCTGCAGAGAAAGAAGAGAGAGAAAAAAGAGAGAAACAGTAAAAGAAGAAAAAGAAAAAAAATCCATACCTGACCCTTATACCCCCTCTTATTGATGTTTAGCTTTGGTGTATTTCCTCTGTTAGAATGAATGAAAGAATACTACAGTGTTACTGTTAGCTATAGTCCTTAGTTTGCATTAATAGTATTTTCCCCATATATCCATCCCATTTTTTAACACCTGACAACGGTGACATACATTTGTTCTTGCTCATGTAAAAACTTATCTTTGTACATTTAATCACTACCATTGTCCACTCTAGGTTTCACCAAGTTGTTCAGCCCCAGTTTTTAGCCTCCATCTTTCCTTCTGGTGCCATAAATGACCCTAGCCTGCCTTCTTCTGTTAACCAGACTCACACTCAGCCTTGTTCATTATACTTACAATATTGTGCTTCCATCAGATTGTATTGTGCTATCCATTTCTGAATCTTTACAGTCAATCTTGTTGAGCATTCTGTACTCTTCAGTACCAAATACCCAACCTCTACCTTTTTTCTATCTCCTGATAACCTGTGTTCTCAACTTTAACTCTCAAAGTTTACTCATTATAGTTAGTTCATATTAGTGAGACCATACAGTATTTGTCTTTTTGTTTCTGGCTTATTTTGCTCAACATAATGTCCTCAGGAGTTCATCCATGTTGCATGCTTCATGATTTTATTCCATCTTACAGCTTCATAATTTCCATTGCTTGTATATGCCACAGTTTGTTTATCTACTCACCCGTTGATGGACATTTGGGCTGCTCCCATCTATTGGCAATCATGAATAATACCACTATAAACATTGGTGTGCAAATGTCTGTTCATGTCCCTGCTTTCAGTTCTTCTGAGTATATACCTAGTAATGGGATTGCTGAATCATATGGCAGTTCTATACTTAGCTTCCTGAGGAACCGCCAAGTTGTCTTACAGAGCAGCTGCACCATTCTACATTTCTACCAACAGTGAATAAGTGTGCCTCTTTCTCCACATCCTCTCCAACACTTGTAGTTTCTGTTTTTCTTTCTTTCTTTTTATAATGGGCATTTTAGTAAGTGTGAGATGATATCTCTTGTGGTTTTGATTTGCATTTTTCTAATGGCTAGTAACTTGGGCATCTTTTCATAAGCTTTTGAACCATATGTATTTCTTCTTTGGAAAAGTGTCTATCCATGTCTTTTGCCCATTTTTTAATTGGGTTGTCTTTTTGTTTTTGAGTTGTAGGATCACCATATATTCTGGATGTTAAACCCTTATGTGATATATGGTTTCCAAATATTGTCTCCCATTGTGTAGGCTGCCATTTTACTTTCCTGAAAAAGTCCCTTGATGTACAAAAGTATTCAGCTTTGAAGAGATCCCATTTATCTATTTCTTCTTTCATTGCTTATGCTTTGGTTGTAAGGTTAGGGAAACCACCTCCTACCGCAAAATCTCTAAGATATTTCCGTACATTTTCTTCTAAGAGTTTTATGGTCTTAGGTCTAATGTTTAGGCCTTTGATCCACTTTGAGTTAATCTTTGTATAAGGTGTGAGGTAGGGGTCATCTTTCATTCTTTTGGATGTGGATATCCAGCTCTCCAACCATCATTTGTTGAAGACACTGTTCTGTCCCGGTTGAGCGGACTTGGCCACCTTATCAAAAATCAATTGTCTGTCAGGCTTATTCTTAATAGAGTCCATAGTTTAGGCAGCTTTGATTTGTCCACGAGGCACTGGGTTAATAAAATTTAAGTTGTGTCTGTGGAAGCATTTAAGATGGGGAAAATTTAAAAATATATATTTTTAAACATTTATATTCACCTTTAGGTAGCTGCCTAATTTCATTCCAGTGCACCCCTAGATCAGTGACTGACAGAATTCCCCAAGCCGCTGCTCACTGATTTCTTTGGTGATGGCCACTTCAATATCCTTCATCTCAGGTAGTAAATCATACCATGAAGGTAGGAGGGTGTGCTCTGGGGGGCCCACTCTTCTACTTGATGAAGCAGCTGTCAGGGAAGAGTGCCTCTTATGAGTCAGGTGCCAAGCACCTAATCTGCCGCTTTGGAATAGACGAAGCTGCGTCCGCCCAGGATGTGGCTGAGGTTCAGAGGATACCAAGGCGGGGTCACATGATCACACACAGTGGGGGGGGTCAGCATGTCACAGAGATTATGGGAACAGGCTCTGGAGACAGCTCACTGCAGTCAAGTCCTGCCTCTGCCCCTGGCTCAGCATGGGAACCTAGACGAGGTGCTTAGCCTCTCTGGTTCAGTTTTACCATCCCTAAAATGGGAATATAATACTTTCTTTGTAGGGTGGTTGTGACCACCTCAAGTATTTATTCAAGGGCAGGTCTCAGTGAGTCCTCCTCCCACTCTTTATCATCTTTCCTGTTTTTTTTTTCTCCATATAATATAATGTCATCTGATGTATGTCTGGTTTGTCTACTTTTCCTACCCTGCCCCACTAGACACTAGCTTTGTTTGGTGGTTCACTGCCGTGTCCCCAGCGCTGTGTACCATGCCCAAGGTTTCCATATTTCAATTCATTTTATCCTTTTAACAGCCTGTTTGTGACCACCTCTACCCCCATTTTGCAGACAGACTAATTGAGGCACAGGGAGTAAGTAACTTGCCCAAGGGCACATAACTGATCTCCTGCAGAAGTGGAATTCCAATCCAGGCACGCTGGCTCTAGAGTTTGTGCTCCTAACCATTACCGTTTGTTGACTGTTATCAATGAATGAATGAAAAAATACATGTAAGAGCTTAGACAGGTGCATGATTTAGTGAGTGCTCAGTAAATGTTAGCATCACTATTATTATCTTTGTCTTTGTTGCATGTCAAAGCCTCGGTCTGCCTTGTTTTGTCTAAGATTCTACCCGCCACGAGATTTAGCATCATTTTTGTTGCCCTGGTGCTGCTATCAAAATGCAAAAGCGTGTCCCCTCTGGAGACCTGTGCAGCCTTTTTGCTCCGTGTGACTGTAGGAGATGGCTGTGACGGCAGTTAAAGTGGATTAAAATTCCACTGGCCTATCGTGATGACCACTTGATTCAGCTCCTTCTAGCCCTTTGTACCTTTGAAAGCCTCCTTCCCTGTATAGGCCGAGGGAGGAGAAGATGAGGAGCACCGGAAGGAAAGGAGCCTCAGGTCTCGGTTTCGGTGCAGGGTGCAGTCCCGGGCTGAGCAATCCTGTCTGCATTCTCTTCGCCTAATCCTCTTGTTCACCAGGGAGACAGATGGGGAGGGAGTAGATAAAGTCTATTTCTAATCTGTCCTTTCGTGCCTGTGCTCTTTCTGTTTGCTCTGCATTGTGCTGTTGTGAAGGTTAGTCATTTATGAGGTGCAGTAGATAGCAGTGGCCGGAGCCCTGACCGTCCGGGCACACCAGATGTGCACCGATGGCCTGGGGATTGTGAGAACATCCTGGGAGCCGCCGGGCCATGTTAATGCACGAGAATTCTCTAAAGGCTGCTAAATTGAGTCAGAGAGCGCAGGCTTCAGCGCTTCTCCTCACTCATCCTGCGGTTGATTTTCTTCAGCAGACCTGAACTCCAGATCATCTTGCCCAAACTGCTTTTCCCACAGTATTTCCTACTTTTTCCTCCCAGTGACACAAGTTAGAAACCTG
>PVIY010053159.1:0-14837 GCA_004026745.1 Myrmecophaga tridactyla | reverse complement strand
GGGGGTGGCTCCTAGGCATTATTATCAGTAGGCTTAGCTTCTCCTTGAATGAAGGAACAAGCTTCAGTGGGGCAAGGCCCAAGATTTAGGGCTCAGCCTATTGAATTTGTTGTACCCACTGCTTGCAAGAATTCAGGAATTCCCCGTGTGGGGAAGTTGAATATTTCCTCCTTTCTCTCCAATCCCCCAAGGGGAGTTTGCAAATACTTTTTTTATTCCCTGCCCAAATTACTTTGAGATACATTGGGGGCATCACACTTACCCGGACAAACCAACAACATTTCATTTCCTATTGAAGGTTCCATGTAATCACGGTGTTCAAGCAAACTGATCATACTAGTTAAATTAGATAATGAGCTACCCCAAAATATAAATTTTGCACCAAATAAACATCTGTCCCTTTGGTCTCGCATAGAAATTGAAGTTTGAAAATATGGGTCACATCATCCTTTACCCTGTATTCTGATTCACCTTAGTCCCAATCCAGATCAGAAGACTCTTGTCACACCTAAAGACCATCTCTCTAAATCTATCAACACGCATAAACGTCACCTACTATTGCACTGCTGCTGTGCCCTAGTGCCAGGACACCGTCAGTGAATCAGAGGCTGCCCAACTCCTTTGTATTACCACTGGGGAGACTGGGGCCCAGAAGAAGAAAACAACTTATGCCAGCCCACCTATATGTAACTCTTCCCTCTCCGTGACCCCTTTCATCAAACTGATCCAACATCGTTGACTCTTCCATTAATATATATTTTTTGTCAATCCCTTCTCCATCCTCAGCGTGTCCAGATTCCTCCTTACCACTGCATGCCTTTGCTGCAATGAACTCCCTGAGTGGTCCTACTGCTCCTCTCTCCCATCTCAGGTTACTTAGCTTCCCAGAGAGGCAGATTCTCCCGAAGCAAGGTTTCCTTGTCTTACTTTCCTTAAAAAAACAGAAAAAAAGATTGCGATTTTGTAATGACTACTCCTTGTCTAAGGAAAGCAAATCTACATAAGCTTGCTTGAGACAAGTGTCTGTGTGTGTGTGGGAGGAGGGGTTTGCAAAATTTGTGCTTAGAAAAACAAAACAAGTGCTTGGAAAAGTGCCTGATACATAATGCTTTATAAGCACTTGTTGCTACTGCTGTTGTTATCATCATTATTTAGCTCTAATAGAATCTAAGGATAACAAATCTGTACAGCTGTACGTCATGGGAACTGGAGTTGAGACTCTGCAAATGTATTTATCTCTTTCAGGAACTGTCCCTGACACTCTTACTCTTATGCTTTAATTTGGTTCTCAAAGTCGCCCACAACCCCAAAATGGTCAGGAACCACTATTGCCGTTTGTTTTAGTTTATAAACGGCTGGAATGCAAAATACCAGAAACAGAATGGTTTTTAAAAGGGGAATTTTTTAAGTTGCAAGTTTACAGTTCTAAGGTCATAAAAATGTCCAAATTAAGGCAAGGTGTTCTAGTTTGTTAGCTGCTGGAATGCAATATACGAGAAACAGAATGGCTTTTTAAAAGGGGAATTTAATAAGTTGCTAGTTTACAGTTCTAAGGCCGAGAAAATGTCCCAATTAAAACAAGTCTATAGAAATGTCCAACCAAAGGTACCCAGGGAAAGATACCTTGGTTCAAGAAGGCCAATGAAGTTCAGGGTTTCTCTCTCAAGTGAGAAGGCACATGGTGAACACAGTCAGGGTTTCTCTCTCAGCTGGAAGGGCACATGGCGAACATGGCGTCATCTGCTGGCTTTCTCTCCTGGCTTCCTGTTTCATGAAGCTCCCTGGGAGGCATTTTTCTTCTTCATCTCCAAAGGTCGCTGGCTGGTGGACTCTGCTTCTTGTGGCTATGTCATTTTACTCTGCTCTCTCTGAATCTCTCTCTTTCTCCAAAATGTTTCCTCTTTTTATAGGATTTGAGTAAAGTAATCAAGATCCACCCAAATGGGTAGAGACATGCCTCCACCTAATCCAGTTTAGCAACCACTCTTGATTGAGTCACATCTCCAGGGAGATGATCTAATTAAAGTTTCAAACATAAAGTACCGAATAGGGATTGGAAGAAATGGCTGCCTTTACAAAATGGGATCAGGATTAAAACATGGCTTTCCTAGGGTAATACATCCTTTTAAATCGGCACACAAGGCTCTAAAAATGTCCAAACTAAGGCATCCAGGGAAAGATACCTTGGTTCAAGAAGGCCAATGACATATAGGATTTCTCTCTCAGCTGGAAAGGCACATGGCAACATATGCTAGCTTTCTCTCCAGATTTCCTCAACAGCTTCTCCAGGGGTGTTTTCTCTATGCATCGCCAAAGGTCCCTGGCTTTGTGTGCTCTAAGGCTTTTTCCAAATGGTTTCCTCTTAAAGGACTCCAGTAAACAACTCCACCTTGAATGGGTGGAGACACATCTCCATAGAAACCACTTAATCAAAAGTTACCACCCACAATTGGGTGGGTCACATCTCCATGGAAACAATAAAAAGATCCCACCCAGCAATTCTGAATGAGAGTTAAGGAACATAGCTTCTCTGGGATACATGACAGATTCAAACTAGCACACAGTTCTTATTGATTTGGCCGTTTGATTAACCCAGACAACAGAAAGCTGTGGCTATGGACTTGACTTTGCTTTCATATTGGTTTTCATTTAAGGGCATTATAAGAAATGAGAGTACAAAATAGTGCTTTGCATTTATTGTGGGACATGCAAAAAGTGTTACCTGTTACTCTGCATGCTTCTCTTTATTGGGGAGTGATTTCTCTCAGGTCTCTGGACCAGGGAAAATCATCATTCTATTGACCAATTAGTTTGTATTTAATACTTTGGACGCTGTGATGTTATAATGATGTCCATGCTTTCCTTTTTGTGTTTGCTACTAGGAGTCTCAGTGTCGACTTTTCAGACTTCATGGATACATTTTACATGCTAATCTGACTTCATCTTATATTTTTACTCTATTTTCCTTTTGCTCTGATTTCTCATTTAGAATTCTGTTTTACTCTCTGCCTCTCTAAGCCACTTTGGTTCACTTATTGTGTATCCAGGAGGCTATGGTGAGCAAATATTCATCCATCTTCTGGCTCTACCCAACTGGACTCCAGAAGACTGTATCTGAACAAGAATCACCTACAGGCTGCCAGGCAGCCCATTCTCCAATCCAGGGCATTCATTCATTCCTTCAACAATTATGCCTTGAAACACCACTTATGGGACAGGTATTGTTCTAGGTTTAGCCTGGTTTCCGTAGAAAGTGGAGCCTGAGGCGAAAGTTCCTGTGCTACTACGTTATTAGGGAGTGTGACTGAGGGAGTAAGGGAAGAGAGGGGAGCCAGTACAAAGGAAGATGGGGGCCTAGATGTCCCTGAGAGGCTCTCTGTATGTCCCTTCCTTTTAAGGAAGAAAAAAAGGGGACGATACAGAATTTATCAATTAAATTTGAGAGTAGAGGGAACATGTGCCCCTTTCCCCACAAGTCTTGTGAAAATGGCAAGACCCAGTGATTCTCCTGTGCTCCATTAGTCCTTGAAGGCTTGATTAAATATCTGTCTTTGATGTGCATCCAGGCAGAAATTATTGAGAAAGCCTCTTAGAGCTTTTTGTTTGTCCCAGGAACATGGGGAGCAGGAAAATAATTTTTCACAGAGGCCAGGAAAAGCCTTAGTCAACCCCAGGGAGTTTTCTGAAGGTTCTGATGGAATTTAAGTGTGACAATCTGGGAGGCTTTGCTGCTGGGACCAAGATGCACAATAGAGAGTGAAGACTCTCTGAAGATACCAAACGGGTAGATGAGAATGTCTGAGGATTGGATTCTGTACCTTGATATTATTTAAGCTTTTGAGAATGTGAGTACTACCCAGTAGGAAAGGAGACCCAGAAACTGAGCTAGGTTTAGTTTCTGCCATCAAATAAAATGAAGCTTAGGAGAGAAATTGAATTCAGTAATGGCAAAACAAAATAAAACCATAAATTTTCATTTGCGGCATCTCTGAGATTTTGGCCTATAATTCCATTACAATAGTGGCTATTACTATTGTAATATAATATTACATTATAATAATGTACTATTACTAATGTAATGTACTATAATGTAACACTACTATACTATGACATATAAAAGTATGATTATTGGGATATCATACCTTTACCTTGGACCTCTCCAGCCCTCCTTGTTTGCCTGATTTTTAAGCAAGTCTCACATATCTTTTTATGGACTGTATCACATTGTGTTGTACCCATTCTTTAGTCGATGTTCCATAATGGTTGAATTCCATGGTTGAATTCTTTGACCTATTGGGCCAATTAAAGTTCTACTCGTTTGCCTCCTGGCTGTGAAGTCAGGATGCCTAGTCTGCATTCTGTTTCAGTACTGGGTTGCTGTTTATATTCTACTACTTGAAGAGCCAGTTTGGAATACTCAATGGGGAAGAGGAAGCTCAGTGGAGAAAATCTAGGTCTTCTCAGTCTAGAATCATTCCTTCCTACCTGGAGCACTTTTTTGCACTGTTCTTTACCCAACCCTCAGAGCATTCTTATTTATTTTGCAACGAGTCACTCCGGTAACGTATCTAGAGTGAATGCATAGAAGGAAGCCGTGGGAGAGGAGGCTGGAAAAGTAATTTGGAATCAGATCATGGAAGACGTCATTGTCAAGCTGATATGTTTGGATAGGATCCTACAGGCTTGTGAAGTTGGGGAGTTATTCAGGGTTTAAAGCCTGGGAAAGACTTGATAAAAATGGTGTTTTAAATCTTTGAAAAGGTAGTTGTCAGTAGAAGAAAGATTTCAGGACTGTGCAAAGTGGATTATATAGTAGGAGACCCTAGACCTAATTACTGGAAGTTTCCATGATGATAGAGAATATGTTATTTGGTCATGAGTGCCTGTGATCACAGCATCAAGGACATATACTGTTTCAAAAGTACCCTCTTGAATATGATTTATCTGACAGACATCTGCACCAACACAAATAATTTTATCCATATAAACAGTGAATAAACAGTGTTTGAGGAGACAGAGTTTAAGGACATTAAATACAATCAATTTCTTGAGCCAAGATTTGAGTTTAAAAAAGCCCTATTCAAGCTCTGAGTATTCTACTCACAGAATTTTGTACCTAGACCAATTCTTTTGGCATAAAGGTAAAAAACTGTTTGTATTTGCTTTATTCCCGATTATTTTGTGGTTTCAACATGATTTTGAACCTACAGTCATTTCATTGTTAGTTCAAGGCTGCATTTCTTTCACTCTCAGCCTTTCTTAAGCTTCATTTTCTCTCTTTACATTCTCAAGTATAGCTTTAAGATGTAGGTTACTCCTTTCCAGGGACCACAAAAATTACCTCCCTAGAAAACGTCACTCCTTTTAGAGGGTGTTTTTAGCTTTCAAAAACTGAATGAGCACCTCTGATAGTTTTTGGCATATCATCACCCTGAAAGAGAGTGAGACAAACAATATATATAACCAGTTTAGGAATGTAACAAGCCCTGATGCTAAAAACATAGATTATATGCAGATTATGTGAGAAACAACAACAAAAGTATTTCTGAATGAGACACTGAAATAGACCTAATCTGTCATAATCACAGTTCCCTATTCCTGTGGTTATAAAAGCTTGCCTGGCTGTCTTAAAATCACATTTGGTGGCATGTGTTATTCTGTGAAGGTCATTCTAAAGACATCTCATCAAACTCTAGAGCCACCTGGATCATTGCTGTGGCTCAGTCAGGAGCTGCGGGTGGTGCAGTGGGAGGGCACACATCTTGCTCTTATTGGGGAGCCCCAAACGTGGAGTGCGAGAAGGCCCTGACATTGTCTGTGTGCTGTTGCTGAAGGAGCCCTGAACTAGAAACGGGGACATGGCTATGGCAGAGCTGAGTGACCTTGAATAATGATCTGATTCTCGTTTGTGACATGAGAGGGTTGAATATTCTCTAGTTTTAAGACACTAGGGGTCTGAGAAAAGCAAAACAAAGGGGAATTATTAAAAAACAACAAAAATGAAACAAATGTAAGAATGAAGGATGAGCAGGTTGCTAGGCTTGGCATATGCATTTGATTTAATAACATGAACCAATAGGCTACAAAGAATGGTTTATTGACTTTGGACATTGGACTCATCCCTGAGGGAGGGCAGGGGGATGTTTTAAGAAGATGGGTCTTGATTTTCTGGAATTAAGACAACTAGGAAGCTAAAAAAACAAAAATCAAACTGATTTTTTTTTGCTTCTACATTTAAGAAAAAGAGACGAGTTATCCTATATAAAGTGATGGAGATCAAGGGGGAATGGTGCCATAAAATCCAACTCCCAGAGCATGACATAAGGAATGTCCAGTCTCCACCAACTTCTATGTCTTCCTACCACAGGGTTTCCAAAGGTGGTGCTGAGATGTGGCAAGAATTGAAATATCCAAAGCTAGCAAATCCATAAAAGCCCAACTGTAATGTCTCTTCCTTAGGGAAAAGACATTCCAGGACTCCTTGAGCCCCCAAACTCCCATTCTAATATTTATTTTTAAAATTTTAAGGCTCATATCACTTTCTTACCTTGACTGAGAGTTAATGGTCCTGCCTTATCTGTCCCACTGGACGGCTAACTTTTTGAGAGTAGGAAACACTTTATCTTCAAAACACAGTGGCTTTGCAAAATATGTTGGTTAAAAGATCTAATACATGCAAAATCACTGGGACGTACGAATCCTTAAAAAAATATTAATTTTTTTTTTGCAGCAGTTTTAGTTGGAAGGGTATTTTATCCTTGGAGAGAAGTACCTGAATACTTCTCTCCAAAGGATAAAATGGGATGGGGAATTTTTAATCCTAGTGACAGTCTGGGATGCACAGGGAGAAAATAATTCATCAAGGGTCAACTATAAAAGAAACAGAAAATTTAACAAGGACTTAAACAGTAAAGTGTAGAATGTCCATCTCATTTGTATTCCAAATTAGGAGCAGGGATATAATGCATTACCCTCTGGTTGGAGAGAAGAGTTGAGGTTTGGGATCAGACACTCCTGAGCTTGAGTCTTAACCCTACAAATCCTTGGCTGTGTGACTTTGAACAAGTCACGCAATCTCTTTCAGTGATAGTGGCACTGGTTTTGAATCCAAGCTACTTGAATTTGACTTTGGAGAGTTATTTGTGTTTTCATCTGTATAACCCTGGCTTTTGGGGTTATTGTGAGAACTAAATGTATTGATGCTTTCGAAAGTGTTTGGAAGGTGTCTGGCATACAATAAGTTACTGTTATTGTTATTTTTACCCTTCGGGGTTGTATGAACTAAATGGCTCTCTAAACAGTATTATGTAGTGATTTTAGCTCAAGGTTTCATATTAGTAGTCAGAGAAGAGGGTAGGTAGCAAATTTAATGAATATACTCCTATTCTGATTATTTTAGAAGAGGGGGTGAGAAGAGAAAGAGAGTATGGCATTGAAGAAAAAGAAAGAGTAAAATGAAGAGCAGAAAAAGGAAGTAGATTGAGAGAGAGAGGGAAAGAAAGGAAGGCTCCAAGGGGGTGTGAAAGAGAGAGGAAGGCATACATACATGCATACATACATACATACATACAGACAGACAGACAGACAGACAGACAGATCTTCAGATTTCTCTGGGAGGTAAACCCGAAGTCTGGCTCTTTCTGACTCACAACAGGTGGGGTCTTTAGCCCTATCTTCGCTATTTTGAAATATTTACAAATCAGTGCTTTCGGGTTCTTTAACTATAGTGACATGTGGTCCAGCAGTTCCATCTTGCCTGAGGTGGCATTCTGACCTGGTCCTTTGGGCAGTAGCTGCATCACAGCCGAGCCACTGGAGAGCTGGGAGAAGCTCCGGCTGTGCTCACCTTCTGTCTTGGTTCCTTCCTGTGCATTTGTTTATGACAACTCCCTATTAAGAAGTCCAAGAAAATGACCCCAACCCTGTAGAATCAACCCGAGCTCCCCGCATTGTGCCTAAACACCCTGCCAGGTGCCCTGGCTCCTGTGTAGTGCTGGGCACTTGGCAATGCTTGATGACACCCCAACCCAGAGAATCAACTGAGCACCTTGGCTGCATTTCCCTGCCTCCTTGGATGCTTCAGCAGTGTTCGCTGCTCTCTAATTTCCCTTTTCAATCAAGTCTGCTGCTGACTCTGGCAGGCATACCCTGCTCAGCCGTGCTCCTCTAATTTCTGGAAGTTGCAGAGGAGGGAGCTTGATTCAGAAGGGGGGGGAAGCAGAAGATGGGGACTCGGCAGCATTTTAATTTTCCATTCAGACACTTCATTAACATTTGGCCAGAGATACCCGTCTCTGTGCAGCTGTGCAAATGGATGAGTCCCCAGGGCTGCCAGCTTCTCAGGGGCTGCTGCATCTGCCCAGGGCATGGCCACATGCTCCTGCCCACCAGCGTCTGTCCAGGACGTGGCTTCTTTACATCTTGGTGGACATCTCAGGGATGGGAGCTCTGAGAATGGAGGCCAGCTGTTGAAAGGCTACGTGAGGGGCAGCGGGGGACAAACCAAAAGCTTGGGGAGGTGCAGAAGAATCTGGCCAGATAGCCACAGGTAAGTCAGGAATAAGCAGAAAGCTTGGTCAGGGCAGACAGTGGGTCTGGGCCAGAAGACAGGTGAGAAGTAGCTGAGCCATGCTGGGCTCAGATGCGATGTGGTGCAGGTCTTCTGAGCACCTCATGTGTGCCATGCATGTGTCTCTGTCCATATATTCTGTTTCCTTCCAGGTACAATTGTTGAAATATGTGTTCCTTCTCTTATCCAAGGCCACCCCCTCTGCCTGTATGCTAGATGCCTCTTATTTTCTCAAGGACAGCTCTTCTGTCAACTCTCTTCTCTCTCTCTCTTGCCCCATCAATTTTCCTCTCTAAACTCTGTGTCATTGCCATCAGCACACACTCATATTGTAATCTTTTTCATCTTAAACAAAACTACTCCTTGAACCCAAGTCCCCCTCCTGCTACCATCCCTTTTCTTTACTCCCCTTTAAAGCAAAAACTCATTGAAAGAGTTTGCTGTACTCACAGGCACTAATTCCTTGAATCCACTCCAAAAAAAGGCATTTACTACATTCATTCCTACACACATTAACCACCAGCAGGGCTCAATCACTAGATATTTGTGGTGTGGTCTTACCTGACATCTCAGCATCTTTCCACGCTGCTGGCTATTCCTTCATTCTAGAAACACTCCCTTCTCTCACCTTCCTGGAGCCACACTTTCCTGGTTTTCTAACCACTCTCCAATGACACTCAGTCCCTTGTCTGGCTTGTCCTCCCCTCTTCGACTTCCAAAAGTCGACCTTCCCTTGGACCTCTCCTATGCATTTGACTCTTGTCTGGTTTATGTCTTCTGCCTCCAACATTCCATTGTGTACCTTCAACATTCCATTGGACATTTCCATTTGTGCATCTCACAAACATTTCATGACTCTGAAACAAAACTCTTGAGTCTCCTTCCTCTCACTCTGGTCTCCAATCTTTCTTCCTGATTCCCCCATCTCACTAAATGGTTTTACAAACTCTACTGGGTCCAATAGTGGCTTCTCCAAATTCACATCTTCCTGGATCCTGTGAATGTGACTGCGCCGGTAAGAAACTTTTGTGTACTCCAGAAAAGCCATGTTCTTTAATCCTCATTCAATATTGTTGGGTGAGATTTATTTCATTAAGTTGTTCCCATGGAGATGTGACCCACCCAGCTGTGGGTGGGAACTTTTGATTAGGTGGTTTCCATGGAGACGTGTTTCTATCCATTCAAGGTAGGTTGCTTACTGGAGTCCTTTAAGAGGGAACCATTATGATAAAAACTTCTGCGGTCACACAGCCAGAGACCTTTGGAGATGCAGAAGGAAAACACCTCGGGGAAGCCGTTTTGAAAGGAGAAGCCAGGAGAGAAAGCTAGCAGATGTTGCCATGTGCCTTCCTGGCTGACAGAGAAATTCTGAACAGTCATTGGCCCTTTCTTTGGAGTTAAGGTATCTTTCTCTGGATACCTTAGTTTGGACATTACTATGGCCTTAGAACTGTGAACTTGCAACTTAATAAATTCTCTATTTAAAAGCTGTTCCATTTCTGGTATGTTGTATTCTGGCAGCTTCAACAAACTGAAACAGTGACCTCACTTGATTCAATCAAGTTAATATTATGCCATACTAGATTATGTTGGTCCCCAAATCCAATGACTGATATCCTTATGAGAAGAGGGAGAAGGCTCTGTGAAGATGGAGGTAGAGATTGGAATTCTACTGGCGCAAACCAAGGGACACCAAGAATTGCCAGCAATCACCAGGAGCTAGAAGAAGCAAGGAAGGATTCTACACCCAGAGCTTTTGGAGGGAGTGTGATCCTGACAACATGTTGATTTCACACCCTTGGTGTGTGGCCATTTGTTACGGAGGCACTAGGAGACTCGTAGACTATCCATTCATTTTTATTTCAAGTCAGAAATTCTGAAATTATTCTTAATTCTTCTTTGATTTCTCCACTTCCACCGACCCATCAGCAAATCCTATGATCTGTAACTCCTGAATATATCTCTGTTGTGTCCTCTCTATGTTCACTGTTCTCACCTAGCCCAAGACACCATTACCTCAACTGGATGACACCAGTCGCCTTAATTGCCATCTCCCTTCCACCTTTGCTCCTTCTATCTGATGCTCAGAATGCTTGTCTGGGCTCCTGAGATTCTACCCCGTGCCGCCCCCCCCACCCCCATAAATATTGCTTCATTCTTCTTCCTTACCAGGCATTGGGCAGCGGCTGGGGATCTAGAGCTCATAAGGGGCTCCCATGCAGTGTTCTTCCTTGGTTTCTTTATGTGCTTACCTCTAACTCATAGGGATTGCTGGTTCAAATGGCAACTCTATAATTGACTTTCTGAGGAATCACTAAACTGTCTTCCACAGAGGCTACACCACTTTCATTGCCATCAGCAAAGAATGAGTGTCCCTATTTCTCTGCATCCTCTCCAATACTAGTCATTTTCTGTTCTTATAATAGTAGCCATTCTAGAAGGGGGACAGTGAATGGTGTCACATTGTGATTTTGGTTTGCATTTCTCTGATGGCTAATGATGTGGAACATCTTTTCATGTGCTTTTTAAGCCCTGCTTCTTTTTGCCCTTCAGCTTACATGCAGTTCCATGGACAGGCCTCCCCAACATCCAATTTGGACAAGGTCTTTCCTGTTATTCTCTGTCTCCCTTCCCTCTTTGGTCTTCACAGCTCTGTCATATGTGTAACTATGCATCTTTGTGCTTACTTATTTATGGCTGGACTCTTCAGCTACAAAGAAGCCCATTTAGGCACAGCTCCCGGTGGTAGCCAGCACTAGGGACAGTGGCCAATACATTGTGGGCATCAACACTTACCTGTTGGATGAATGACCAAGGGGAAGGGTTGAGGACTGGGCAGAGCTGGAAAGAGGAAGAGAGAAAGGGCAAGGAAGAGAATAAAGTGGAGGTGGCAGATGACTGCATTTGAGTAGACCTGACCTATCAAAAGTTCTGGGTCTTCCCATTTGGCAGTGCTCTGCACATGCCTTGGTTCTCAAGCTTTCTCCAGGATATACCCAGGCTCTTACATAAGCCCAGGTTCCTGCTCAACCTGTCTTTGGCCCTCTTGGACACTTGTATCCAGCACCTACTGAAGTTCAGACCCAGACTTACCTTCAAGCATTTCACAAGGAAAGAAGGCTTGTAGAATAAAAGAAAACACAGACCCAGTGGGATGAGCGTAAAGAAGGGGCAGGGGAGTAATACCTGCTTGGGAAATCAGAGAGGTTTCAGAGAGAGGAGGGGTCTTTGGGCTGGGCCTTGAAGGAGAGAAATGAGGTCACCAGGTGGAGAGTGGGGAGAAGTGTACGCTGGCCAGAGAGAAGAGCAGCTGGACCACTGAGTGGCAAGTTGTGCTTTTTTTTTGTGGCTTCAGGATAGGGTGTGAGTTCCAGGTACTGTGCTTAGTATTCAATGCTCTGGACCATTCTGCGATATCATTATTATTTCCATTTTACAGATGAGGAAGTTTCAGCAAGGTGAACTAGGATGGCCAGGTCACACAGGGAGAAGGCAGTGAAGGCTGGGGAGGCTTTAGGAAAGGGTGTGATGGAGGGCCGTGTACGGAAACTGGATTGGAGCGGGAGGAAGGGAGGGACTGGGGAAGAAAGGAAATCCACGAGGAGCCTTACATAGCCCCACGAGGGATGAGAGGAGGTGGGGTAGAGGTAGGAGAAGGCTCCTGTCCTGTCTCCATGCACCTGAAGTGGCTCTCAGGGAGAAAGGTCATGCTTTGCTGCTGGCTGGGTGCAAATGTCCCTGGGAAGTGTCTTATCCCCCGACCCTGTTCCCATTCCACATCCTTTTCCCAAAAGGGACTAATTGATAATTCAGGGTGATAAAATGCTATCACTGTCATCCCATTGCAATGCAACAGCAATGCCAGGCCTTATAAATCACCCGAAGCTTAAAGAGGAGACTGAAATGAGCATTGCATTATAAACCACAAAGCCCATTAATCACACAGCTACAAACCATAAATATGACAAGTACATCCATCAATCCCACACCTTCCTTTCTGGTCTGCAAATGCATGCATTAGCGACTTAATGGATTTAGAAGACATTTTCCCCTATAGACTCGGAAGCAGAGAGTATTTTATTAGCCCCATGGGCCAAAAGGAAGGAAAAAGGGGTCACCTTTAGCCAAAGTGCTCAGGGGCCTTCCAGAGCCTTCCATGGCTGCAGCCACAGTCCCTGATTCAGCCTGCCCTGTTCACTGCCCTTCCACATTCTTCTCCCACAGTGGAAGCTCCTTGGCCTGAAGGGTCAGGCCTTCCCTAGGATGCAGGGCCAATCTTCCTTTGGAATTGGAGGGCTCCAGGTAGAACAGGAGAATAACACCCAAATTGTGTCCTCCTTCCTCTCCTGAGAACAGAGCTATTCTGATTTTGTATCTTAATGATGTATTTCCGTCTTTTCTCTGAGACTTTGTTTTACTTGTATTTCTGTCCATTCATTCATTCTTTCATCGTTCATTTATTCTACAAACATTTTCATGCATTCCTCATGCACGAGGCTCACTGTCTGTGCTGGCTCTGGAGAAATCCAGAGTGAGACATAGCCCCTGCTCTTTGGGGCTCATGTTTGAGGGGAGATGCAACCCGCCACGAAATGTGGAAATGCAAGGAGAGAGTCCAGAGGTGACCAGAGTCCTGGCCCTTCACTTGGTTCCTGGGAGTCCTTGCACATCAGTCCCACACTGACCTTAGGACCTGGTCTTGCTGGGTTTGTGGACTGCAGCTCTTGGTACGTCCCTTCTCTCTTCCCCCACCCTGCCCAGCAGCCTGCAGAGCTTCCTGAAGCTCACCAACACTGTAGAGCTGGGGTGGGACTGGGCAGCCTCTCCCCATTGCCTGACGATGAATAGGACCAGAGGTTTTCAAGTCAGCCAGGTCTGAACTTGACTGCCAACTCCGTGACCTCAGGCAAATCACTTCTCTGAGCCTCAGTTTCCTCAGCTGTACACGGGAGAAATCTCTCTCTCTCTGTCTCTCAGATTTGCTAATAACAGCAGCTGGCATTTATTAAGTACTTGCTTTGTGCCAGTGGGATGCTGAGTGCTTTATCTGATTAAGCTCATTTTATTCCCAGGACAGCTGTGAGGGACTCATGGGAGCTTGGACTTGGCTGTGGCAGGAACCTATACTTGAGGAGACCCAAACCTCCTGGACAGTAGCTCTCCACTGGGGGTGACAATTTGGCACTGTCTAGAGGCATTTTTGGTTGTCATGATGTGGGGTGGGGGCAGGGAGTGTGGGCGCTGCTACTCGCCTCCAGTGGGTAGGGACCAGGGATGCTACTAAACATCCTACAATGTACAGGAAAGCCCCGTCCTGCCCCAGTAAAGAATTACTTGATTTAAAATGCTAGTGCCGTCACTGTTGAGAAATGCTGTTGGGAGAAGTGGAGTTGGCAGTGGAATCAGACAAGTCACAGCTTCCAACTCAGCTGTGGGGCAGAATGCTAGTCTAACTAGGCAACAACTCCAGTGCCCTTTCTGCAATATGGGACGTCTTTCTGAAGGGAGAACCAGTGATACCTTCATTTTGCCCTCAGGGGCGTCCCCATTCCCTATGGCTCTGAGTCCCACGGTTCCTTCGCTCCTTCTCTGCCTCCCTCGCCCCACTCCATCCTTCTTCAAACATTCATCCAGCACTTGCTTCGTACTAGAAGGATCAAACCTGGCCCCTGACAATCAGGAGCACACAGGGTAGGGAGGGAGAATGGCTCAGAATCAGATACAGCAAGGTGAACAAAGAAGTATTCTTTGTATATGCGAGCACAAGGATTCTATGGGTGGGCAGGAGGGTCCTTACTTGGGCAGGTGCCTTGGTAGGAGGCTGGGCATGAGGACACTTACAGGTGAGCGTCAGGAGGGCATCAGACGGTGGAGGGACCATGTTTTGAAGTGGAGTGCAGTGGGGAGTTCTCATGATGGACTGGATTTTGTAATCTTATAATTATCTGGGAGATGAGCCGTGCTCCTCACCAATTAAATTAGAATCTCTGGGAACCTCCACATTTTCAAAACGCCGTCCCTAGGGGAATCTATTGGTTAGTCAGTTGAGAAGCTCAGGACCTTTTTGAACCAGTCTCTGACAAAGTTTCAGTGGTCCCAGAGGTCATTCAGTGGGTGAAGGAGTCCATGAGCTTAAGGTGAGTTGGATGTTGGCAAGTGCAAGATATCAGGTTAGAGGAGAAGCTGCCCTGAATGAGATGCAGCTGCAGTGGGTGGTGGTGGGGGCGGGTGGTAGGGATGGGAGTGGTGGGAGTGGTGGTGGAGGTGG
>PVIY010053158.1:0-14839 GCA_004026745.1 Myrmecophaga tridactyla | reverse complement strand
CCCCCTCCCCAGGGCTGCCCTCTGTGATGTCCCCTCTCCCCTCCCCTTGGGCCTGTCACTGCACTCGCGTCATCACTCTCTGTGGATCAGCCTCTTGCCCTAAGGTGCAGGTTCCCGGATGTTTCCGGTGGTCTCTGACTGCAGGGGCCCCGGGTGTGCATGCGAGGCCTTGGATGCCTGTAGCGTGGTGCCTGCGCACGTCTCTGCCCCAGGGCCAAGGCGGGTGCTGCTTCTGGCTGGGGCGTGCTGGTCCTCCTCGGGCTCTGCCCCTCACCGCACCCGGGTGGTCGGGAAGGCGGGTGGCCAGGGTCTGGCATGTTGCCCCGAGTCCACTCCATGTCCTGCTCCGGCCACCCCGGGAGACCGCGGCAGCTGCGGCCCTGTGCGGACAGGGGAGGAGGAGCCCGTGGGGGAGGGGAGGGTGGGTGCCCTGATGGGCGGTCCCGCTGGCAGGTAGGGATGCCACGGGAAGCAGAGTGGTCTAGGCTGCCGGGGTGGACCCCTGGCTTCTCTCCCCGGTTTGCCTGGGGACAGGCTGGGCAGCCACGACAGGACGGCAGCATGACCTCGAAGGAGGCCAGGGTGGGGAGTGCGGGTCAGGCCCTGGGAGGGCAGGCGGTGCCCGGTGCACAGGGCTGCCCCCGATGCCTGGCCTCCCCAGGACCCCCTGCCCAGCGCTGCCCCCGGAGCCCCTGTGCCCCGGGCCAGCCTGCAGGAGAGCTCAGCCAGCGCCAGGCGCCACAGTGCTGTCCTGGCGGCTGTCGTTATTTTTAATTTAAAATTTTTGTTGTTTAAACTCTCCCGTTGGTTGAGGCTCCAAGCCATGGGCCCGGGTGTTCATTTTCCCCAATGGTTAACTTGGTACCCAGAGCCAAGTACCCCAGGCTGGGGTGTGGCCACCGCAGGGACTGTGCGTCCCTTGGGGAGAAGGCGAGCGGCGTCCGATGGGACGCAGGGCGGCCGTGTCGCCCGAGCTGGGGTCTGCCGTCGTCATCGCGCTGTGGTCTGAGGAGATGCGTTCGGGGCCGCGCTGACCGGGTGGATGGGATTTTCTCTCGTGTCGATATTTTTAACTTTTATTGTGGAAACTTTCAAACAGACAGGCCTGGAGACTGGCGGACCTCGTGCCTTCACCCTCTGGTTAGTGATCAGCATTTGCTTGATTTTGTTCTGGACCCTTCAGGCCTGAACACTGCTTCCAAGCTGCAGGCGTCTCGACCTGTGGGGACTGTGTAGCTGGGTCCGCCCTAGAGCCCTGGGAGGGGAGGGGCTCTGAGCTGCCGACTCCACCCCTGGCAAGAGCCTGCACCCCCCAGATTTGCCCCCAGCCCCTGCCCAAGGCCACAGCGTCTGTCGTCATTCCTGTCTCCCACTCCGGTGGCCGGCACACAGTAGGTGCTTAATGCATGCTCGGGGCCATGCGGGCTGCCCCAAGGTAGGACGTCTGCCGAAGGCCACGAAATCCAGGGCCCAGCGTCGTCCCGGGCACGGGGACCCCCGTTCCCAGCACTGGTCTCCAGCTGGGGTGTTCGGGGCGGAGCAGGTGCCACGGCGGTGCTTCAGGGAATCAGACCCCGCGGCCGTCCTTGCCGCGATGTGGACATTGCTGTGCATCGCTACCCCCGCAGCTGAGCCCCGCCGCCCACCCTCGGCCTGTTCAAGTCAAACATCACAGAGACCTGTGGCCTTACACAGAAGGGTCCTACGTTGGTAGTAAAATAATTTTGAGAATTTTTCAAAGTCATTTGTAGGAAAGTACAGTTGAATAAATACAAACATTATTTTCCCCGTACAGTAAAATGGTAGAGACATAATATGGGGTGTTTCCATCCGGAGGAGAGAGTGAGAGTCTGCCCTTGCTGTCACAGCGAGGAGGCCAAGCCCCTCAGAGGGCGCCGTGAGCTCCTATTAATGTCCTTCCATTACTTAGGATGAATACTTTCCATTACTTTACTCAATCCAGTGGAAATAACCAGTGTTTCAGATGGAGACGTATGAACAACATTAATTCTTTATAAAATAGTGAAAAGAAATAAATTAAAATTCTAGTATCTGATGAATAATAAAATAGATTGTATGTGAAAATCACGTATTGAGAGCTAAGTAGGAATCTCGGGTGTGATGATTTTGTAATCAAAACTTAAAAAACCTGATGGAGTAAGTGACACCGGATTAAACAGCCGCGGCGAACGGACATACAACCACGCAGAACAAGAGAGCCGCGTCTTTTATGGCATCGGGTAGCAGCGGCCTGGGACCCCGTCCGGAGCAGAGGCAGAGCCCGGGCTCAGTGAGCGCGGGGCAGAGGCAGGGCTGGGGCTGGGGGCTGGGGCTGGGGCTGGGGCTGGGGCGGTCGTGGAGAGCTTCGGGTGTGTCCAGACGTGGGGTACAAGGCTGAAAGTGTGACAGAGAAGGGAGGGGCTGCGTCCTGGGTCACTTCATGGCCATCTGGCCGGAATGGAGAGGCCTCGTTAACATCTGGGCATCCGCTGAGACATCAGAAAACCACAATGAAAATAAGACCTGTGTCCCAGAATAAAATCTACACACCTACCTAGGGAAACAGGCTCTGGTGAGGGGAGAAAGAGTTTGGAGATAGAATCAAATCAGATGGACTTGTAAAATAACTTTCTACAAGTCTGTGCTGACAAAGAAGAAATTGTGCTCTACCTAAATTCAAGGTGATCAGCTAGGAGTTGAATTACCTGTCATAAAAAAAGGAAAAAAATCTGTGACATGGACAAAGGGAAAAAAGTCTGCACTGAGCCGGGCCAGTCTCCTCGTTGAGTTTTCTGTGTGTGCGTGACCAGCTCATTGACTTAAAATTCCAGCCCCGGCGCCTCTGCCCTGCCTCTCGGCCCCAGTCCCGTGCCTTCGCAGCGTTCCACGGGCTCGTCACTGAATTTCAGGACGGCACCATCTCCTCGCCTCCCCCGGGCTCTGTCTGGGGACGTCTGGGTTATTTCTTGCCTTGATAAATGACACTGCAGCAGAGCGCTCCAAGCAGAAAGCATAAGTGTTGCTATTCTGGGCCAGTTCCTTGCGGCGGAGGCTGAGCGTGGAGGTGCTGGGAGCGCTGCTGCGCTGGATGCCGGGACGCGCGTGGCCCCGACCATCGTCCTGCAGGCGGGCAGGCGCGCTCAGAGCAAAGCTGGTGGGGTTTCGTCACCATGACCCGCCGCTCTCTGACTTGGGATTTGAAACGTGGAAGAGATGTGTTTTTATGCAGCAGGGGCCAGCCACTCTCTTGCCATTGCAGCCAAAAATCAGCAGCATCTTTGCGCATGGCCTGTTGCCCTGAACTGCACATGCGGTTTGTCCTGTCAGTGTGGCGCGGGCGGGGACTCGGGCCCCAGCGTTGGGCTGTCCGCCCAGGTCAGCCTGCCTGCTGGACATGTGCCGCCGCGGCTGCGCATCTGCACTGTTCCCGCGCTCCCGTGGGGACGCCCTGCCCGGGGGCAGTGCCATTGCGCGCATGCCTGTGAGTGATTTCCAGAGGAAAGTTTCCAGGCGCAGACACAACCGAAGTGAGGGTGGACAGACCCCCTGCCACCACCGGGTCGCCCCGGCACGAGGGCCCGTGGACCCGCCTGGCCCCTCCCCTCGTGTCTGCCGTCCAGGCATCCCAAGCTCCGGGGCCCGGCCTGCCCTCCCCCCGGGGAGCCGCCAAAGGCGCCTTCCCAGACTCATCCATTCACTCCCCCGCCCCCTCATTTCCTCCACCACCACCTCCTGTGCATCCATTCATTCACTGATTCACTCACCCACCCACCCTTCACTCACTCAGCACTCATTTATTCATCCGTTCTTTCGCTCGCTCACCCATTCTCATTTCTCATTCATTCATTCACTTGTTCGTTCACTCATTTATCGTTCATTTACTCACCTATTCATCATTTCTTCACTTGTTCATTGATTTATTCACTCTCCCATTCATTTATTCACTGTTTGCAAACTATCATTCATTAATTCATCCACTCATTCATGATTCATTCACTTACTCCCTCATTCACCGTCTGAACATTCATTTGATTATTTTGAACACCACTTGATTATTCATTGTTGAACATCCTCTGTTCATTCACTCATTCATTTTCATTCATTCACTCACTCCTTTACTCACTTGCTCTCATTCCACAGTCGTGGGAAGTGTGGTTTTGTGTCAGACCCTGCAAGGAATTACAGACTCATGGGATTTCATTCTCTTTCTTCCTGGGCTGCTCCACTGGGTGGAGGTGGAGAAGGGAAGGGCCGGTTTTGGGCGGTCGAGTTGATTCCTTAACTGGCTTGGTGAGGCATACGTGCCTGGTGGGGTCACAGGTCCTGCTAGCCCCGGAGGGACAGTGGCTGGGTAGGCCCGCACCCGCCCTGTGGGTCTTCCAGACACTGGCCCATGTGTCCACTGCCCTCCCAGAGCCCCTTCCTCCCTGCATCCTCCACTCAGGCCCTCCCCTCCCCTTTGCTGGCCCCTAGTGCTGGTCCACCTAGCCCCTTGCAGCAGCCTGCAGGCAGCTGGAGCCAGACTGCCGGCTTCAAGTTCTGGCTTGCCAGTGAGCCTTTCTGAGCCTCAGTTTCCCCTTCTGTAAAATGGGGTAGCCTGGCTCAGGGTTGTGGTGAGCCCAGGGGGCAGAGGTCTCGTCTCAGGGTCACTTCTTGTTCCAGCATGTGGCTGTCCAGCCCATTATGGTCGTTGCTCATTGTGTGCTTGAAGGAATAGATGGAGTTGTGGGCACACTGGGGGCACTTCCCGTCTGCTAGGGTGGGGGGAGGAGAGAGAGAGAGACTCCCCCACTACAGGCTCTCCCAGCTCCCCCCACAGTGGGTGTAGACCCCAGAGATTTGCCCCTGGGCCTTGGGCTGGGTCTCGCCTTTTAGGCTTGAAAGGGGTAGGTGGGAGTGAGGGACCCTCCCCCCATCCTTTGGTGTGTTTAAGGCTCAGTTTTGAGAGGTGGGAGGTGGCTTCACCTGCGCTGGCCCAGCAGCTGTTCTTCCAGCTAAGGATGAAAGCATTTCTTGAAGGAGGGGCGAGCCTGAGGGCTCCCAGTTGGGCTGACCCGGGAATTCTGTGGCTCCTTGGGGACGAATGCTTGTGGAGTTTCCTACAGCTTATTGCAACAGGGACGGTCGTGCTTCCGCAGTGGGCACACGTGCATGAGGCCCGTGGCTGCAGCTAGCCAGTACACCCCCGGCCTTTTGGGTGGGGGGTGGGGGTGGGGTGAGCCATGCAGGGTGATTGAAGTGGCGGGCTCTGTGACCAGGTGCCCGTCTCACCTGCATTCTTTCAGTGCAGTTTTTCTGGGGGGGGTCTTTATCTCATCATGTGTGTGCATCGCCATGTAATTTTCACAACCAAGCTGTGGCCTCAGAGGCTGCTGCCCTGTTACTGGCTGAGCCATCCTTGGATCGTGGCCTTTGGGCACTTTGGCGCTTGCCTTGGAAAGTTTGCCCTGCGTTCTTTAGTAATTCTTTTTAGCGGTTACTCTAGAGATCACAGTATGCGTCCTTGAATTAATAATAAAGCCTGCGGTTAGTGAGCACTTTTACCACATCCTGGACAATGGAAGGATCTTAGAACATTTAACCCCATTTACCCACCCACCCCTGCCTTTGGCGGTATCACTGTTGTGCATTTAATTCTCCATCTGCTTTAAAATCCACGTGACGCTGGCGTTGGTGTCTTACTGGTCGGTATTCACTGAGATTCACTAATGCATTTATCCTTCCCGTTGCTTATGTATTTTTAAATTTTAGTTTTTAATATTCTCTTAGAACAGTTGTAGGTTTACAGAAAAATTGTACAGAAAGTACAGAGTTCCCAAATACGCCCCTCTCCCCACAGTTTCCCCTGTTACTGACATTTTGCATTAGTGTAGTACATTTGTTACAATTGGTGAGCCCAAATTACTAGAATTACATTATGAACTTGAGTCTGTAGTTGATACTACGATTCACTCTTTGTGTTGTTCAGTTCTGTGTTTGTTGTTATTTTTAAATTTTATTGTGTTGATATATATATGTATATAATCAAATTTCTCATTTTAACCACTTTCAAATTATTCCTTTTTGCATTTCCATCTCAGATCATTTTCCCTGTAGCTGAAATTTCCCCCTTTGTGTTTCATTTAGTACCAGTTTGTTGGTGATGAATTCTCTCTCTGCAAAAGTCTTTATTTGAAGGATATGTTTTGCTGGACATAGAATTCTAGATTGACGGCTAATTTTTTCAGCACTTTAAGATGTTTTCTTGTCTTTTCCCATTATTTTTCTTGAAGCCAGCTGAGTTGTTGCTGTTTTAGAATTAGTATGTCCTTTTATTTTTTATTTTTTTCCTCTTGGCGACTGCTTTCCTTTATGGTTTTCAGTAGTTTTCAAACTGTATTGTGCCCAGGTATTTTTTTTTTTTTTAAATCCTCTTTGGGGTTTATTGGGCCTGTTGAATCTTCTGTTCCATTTTTTATCTCTTCGTTTGGAACTCCATTTACATATAGGTTGGACCTTTTCACTGTGCTTCATAAGTTTTAAAATTCTCTTTTCTGTATTTTCAATCCATTTGTTTTTCCATGTTTTGGTCCATACATTACCTACTGGCCTGTCTTTCAATTTTGAATCCTCTCTTTAGCTATGTCTAACCTGCTGGTAAACCCATATATTTGAGTTCCTAATATCATTTACCTATTTTTTAGTTTTAGACGTCTGTTCTAGTTTGCTAGCTGCTGTAATGCAATATACCTTTTAAAAAGGGGAATTTATTAAGTAGGAAGTTTACTGTTCAAAGGCCATGAAAACGTCCCAATTAAAGCAAGTCTATAGAAAGGTCCAATCTAAGGCATCCAGGAAATGATACCTTGGTTCAAGAAGGCTGATGAAGTTCAGGGTTTCTCTCTCAAGTGAGAAGGCACATGGCAAATGCAGTTAGGGTTTCTCTCTCAAGTGGAAGGGCACAGGGTGAACACAGTCAGAGTTGCTCTCTTGGCTGGAAGGGCACTTGGTGCATATAGCGCCTGCTGGCTTTCTCTCCAGGCCTCTTGTTTCATGAAGCTCTCCTGGGGGCATTCCCTTTCTTCATCTCCAAAGGTCACTGGCTGTTGTGTGCTTTGTGACTGCCTGGTCGTTCTCAAAAGGTACTCTCTCCAAAATGTCTCCTCTTTTATAGGATCTCAGTAAATTAATCAGGACCCACGTAGAATGGGTGGAGACGCGTTTCCATCTAATCAAGTTTAATACCCACAGTTGATTGAGCCATATCTCCATGGAGATAACCTAGTCAAGTCTCCAACTTGTGGTACTGAACAGGGATTAGAAGAAATCATTGTTCCCATAAGATTGATTAGAATTAAAATATGGCCGTTTTAGCGTACATAAATCCTTTCAAACCAGCACAGATATCCATTTGATTCTTATTTCATAGATTTCTGCTCTGGTGAAATTATTCATCTTGCTATCTGTTTTATTAGCCACGTTAATCTCAATAATTGTACAGTCTTGCCTGATACCGACAATATTCAGATGTCCTGTGGGTTTGTTTCTGTTGTCTGCTTTTTTCTCTTGGTTTTCTGTCATTTGGTCATGTCTCCTCATGTGCCTGAGTCTCTAAATGACTTGTCTCTCTGTAGGGAAGATTTACTTTTGCTTCCAGCAGGCCATTAGAAAAACGGCAGATCACCTTAGTCTGTCCTGGAATCGGGCTGATTCAAAGCCACGTTTCAGCTCCCACGATGGCCACTGTGCTCCATTTTGTCCACACTCTGTGCTCCATTTTGTCCACACTCTGACGGTCAGCCCTTCCAGGGTTGTAGCTGAGCGCCTGGGTGGACCGAGGCCTCTGCCCACTGGGAGGCCCTGGGCTGTGTGGTGCTGCTGCAGGGACCACTGAAAGCTCCGTGCAGCTGCTGAGCTGCTGTCCCTTCCTTGTGCAGACAGAAACGTAATGGGCACTTAGGCGGCAACCACCAATGTAGCATCGGTTCATTAACCACGTGGAAAGAGTGAAAAGAAGAGCTGGGCTTAATTTTAGTAGTGTATTTCCTTTATCCAGTATATCCCTGTTCTAGTTTGCTAATGTTGCTGGAATGCAGTATACCAGAAATAGGCTGGCATTTTTTTTTTTTTTTTTGCATGGGCACGCTCCGGAAATCGAACCCGGGTCTCCAGCACAGCAGGCGAGAATTCTGCCACTGAGCCACTGTCGCCTGCCATAGGTTGGCTTTTATAAAGGGGTTTATTAAGTTACAAGTTTACAGTTCTAAGGCCATAAAAATGTCCAAACTAAGGCATCCAGGTAGAGATACCTTGACTCAAGAAAGGCCGATGGTCTGTGGAACCCCTGCCAGCTGGGAGGGCACTGCCTGGCACTTGCTGGTCCTTTGACTTCTGGTTTCAAACAGCTTCCCTGGGTGCATTGTCTTCCTGCATCTCCAAACGTCCCTGTCCGTGTCGGCTCGGAGCTTTTTCCAAACTGGTTCCCCCGTAAAGGAGTCTGGTAAGCAGATTAAGACCCACCTTAGATGGGTGGGGACATATCTTTATGGAAACCACCTAATCAAAAAGTCCTGACCACAGCTGGCTGGGTCACATCTCCATGGAAACAACTTAAATCAAAAAGATCCCACCCAGAGAGTAAGTCCGCCTCCACAAGACTGGAATAGGAAGAGAACATGGCACAACAGCTTCAAACCAGTACCACCCCAAAGATCACCTTTTTAAAAATAACACAAGTAAAATTTATGAGATTTTTTTGTTCTTTAAAAAATATGTGACATCTTTGAAATCTAGCGTGTATTTTACACTTGCATGTGCTGAGTGTGCCTTGGCCACCGTGGCTGGTGGCTGTCGTCTCGGACACCCCGTCTTTGGGGGCACGTGGTGTGAGGTGTGGGACCTCTGCACTTCGGAGTCAGCATGGCTGGAGATGAGCCACCTGGCTGTGCGTTGTGCTGCAGACACTGGGCTGTGCACGAGGGCAGGCCTGTGCTTTCTGGGGGAGGGTCTAGGCGTCCGTTTGGTCGCCACTGTGGCGTGGGGTGGCCCTGATCCCTGGAACACAGTGAGGGAGGGGCAGGGCGGCCGCTTGGCCAGGCGGGGTCCCCTGGCTGACCCCTGCCCCAGAGGCCCAGGGGTGCTGTGTGCCATGTGTACACGTGTGTGTGCATGTGCTAGGCTGCTGGTTGTCCTGTGGCCACCCCTCCCCCAGGAGCTGTCCTTGCTGGTGAGAGGAGGCTAATCCCTCCTGACAGGTCCAGGGTGCTGTCCAGGTCTATTTTTAGGTGTCCTCAGGAGAGACTGCTGGTGGCAGGTGGGGCGGCCCTTTCTAGAAACCGGATATGCGAGGTGGTCAGGAGCATGGGGCTGCCGGGTGCCGGCCTCTGCCCCTGGGTCTGTGGTCACTCTGGGTGAGGGTCGCCGTCCCAAGCACCGGGGGAGGGCCGGGGAGGCCCCAGGGCAAGCTGCCCTTGGGAAATAGGGAGGCGCCTCCGTGCCGCGCACCCCCCTGAGGCCCTGCACCGGGCAAGCTCCGAGCAGGGGGGGCGGTGAGGAGGCGGGGCGCCCCGGGGCAGGCGGTGGGCGCCGCGCTGTCTGGAGTGCGCTCACGCAGGCTCCTGCGCTGCCCGCCCAGCGGCTGTGCCAGCTGCGCCTTCCCCGTGGCCTGCAGACGCCGCGGACTTTCGTGCTGCCCCCCCCCCCCCGCCCCCGGGGAATCGCCAGCCGACGCGCCCACATCTACCCTGGCTTTTGCCTCACCTTGGTTTAGGACTGCTGTCCTTGTCACAGTCCCCATTGCGCTCTGGCAGGGAAATCTCAAACCGCTGAGGAGCGTGCGGTCCAGCCCGGCAACCCCGCTGCCATCATGGCCCTTGTGAGCCTGGTTCTAGGGTGTGTCCGCGTTCGCCGTTCCGGCACTGGCTCGGATGTACCCTAGGGCCGGCTCCCCAGCTGCTCCCCAACTGCCCAGAGTGGTTGGGTGGCCACCAGGGCCTCTGCTGACCGCCCATTCCTGTGCACCCCCTGCGCCCAGGCCTCCCTCCCTGCATAGGGGATGCCTCATCTCCACGGCTCTCGGGCCCTCGGCTTTGCCAGTGGCTGCTGCGTCTGGCGCTGTCCCCTGGGCCTTCTGCAGCCTACGTGCCTCTCTAGACGTCTGAAGGCTTTAATCCAGGCCCCATGTTCCTTGCATCTTTGGACCTGGAGGGCCCTGGAGGACCCAGAAGCCCTGCAGGTGGTTCCTGCTGCAGGCGAGTGGCCATTGCCCCAGAACCCGGGCAGGGCCATCTCCTCCCTGGCCCTGCCTGACTCCTCCCCTGCCTCTCCGCCCTCCTCCCGGGCCGAGAGCTGTCCGCGGTCTCCTCCCTTCCTGGCCTGTGGTTCCTGCTTCAGGGAGCCCCTCCTCCACTCCCCAGGAGCCCCCAAGGGGAGAGGCTGGCGGGGCTCAGCCTGGCACCCCAGCACCAGGGCTGGTCCAGGGTGAGGCTCCAACACAGGCCGAGGCTGGATGGCCTTACCCCAGCCCCCCTCCCGCCTCCGCTCCCCCTGTGCCGTGGCCCCAAAGCTGTTCAGATGCGATTGTCCCCTTGACTCTGCTTGATTCGAACGTCCACAGTGGGATCTGCTCTGAAGTCCTTTTTATTTTTGGCTGAACTAATTTTCTTAGTTTTGTCCTCACATACACCTGGACAAACTTTTTTAGTTGAAACGTCCTGTTTTTCCCTGCAGCGGCTTTGCCTTTTTAGCTCAGACTCCTGGGGAGGTAAGATGCGGTCCCTGCCCCCGGCCTCTCCCTGTACGGCAGAACCAAGGCCGCTTTGTTCTCAGATCCCGGCGCCCACCAAGCTTTGGGCAGAACGCATCCAGACACAGGCGGGGCTGGGTGCACCCCACTCCGCAGTGCACGCGGGGCTCGGCGACCTTGCGGCTTGCTCAAGGCCACGGCGCGGTCAGTGGCAGAGCTGGATTCGAACCTGGTTAAATGTGAGTGGTAGGATCTGAAAATGGTCCCCCAAAAGTTCCTGCCCTAACCCCACAACTGTGACTGTTGTAGCCTGGTCAGGTCCCGGTGGGTGCAGAAGGAATTCTTCAAATGTAGGTTTGGATGTCGTTCAGTTGACTTTGTATTCATCAGTAGGGAGAGGGTCTGGGTGGGCCTTACCTGGTCATATGGACCCTTTAAAACTGGAGCACCTTCTCTGGCTGGCGGCAGAAGTGGAAGTCGAGGTTTGAAGCATGAGGAGGATGCATCAGGAGCCCCAGCCCATGGTTCCTGAATGAGGATGATCCCATGTGCTGAGAGGACCCCTGAGGAAATCTGGGAGGTGGATGAGGAGCTCATGGTCTGTGGTGCTGGGATGAGAATGGTCCTGTGTGCTGAGGGACCACTGAGGAGATCTCAGTGTCCTTGTTGGTGTTGATGATGGAGGAGGCCACAGGAGAAGGCATGCAGGCAGACAGGGGCTCCCAGGCAACAGCCACAAGGAAGTGGGGGCCTCACATCTACAGCGGCTAAGAACTGAATTCTGCCTATTGCTGGGATGAAGCAGGAAGTGGATTTTACCCCAGAGCCTCCAGATAAGAGCCCAGCTGGACCAGTGCCCTGATTTCTGCCTCTGAGAGCCTAGGCCTGGAATCCCGTCCAGCTCAAGGGTGAGCTAATACGTTTGTGTTGTTTAAGCCGCTGCACGTGCGGCCATTTGTTTTCAGCAGCACGGGAAAATGAATACCATGTGCTCATCTTGCCGTGAGCGCTCACCTCTAGCTTATTTCCCGCCGGCCTCCTGGTCCTGATACCATTATTAGGGAAACCCTCCAAGCTCCTTCCTCTCTAGGGCAGATGGCTTGAACTTTGCCTGCCTTCATCGTGCAGGGGCAGCCTGTCACCCCGCAGTTGCCATACCTGGTCCTCAGTAAGGACACGATTCTGGGCTCCCACCAGAGGTGACAGTGGCATTACGGGCAGGAGGCCGGTTTCTTTCACACTTTTCTTCTCCCAGCCTCTGTAAGCAGGGGAGAATAAATACAAATCCCAGGTGTCCCGGGGACCAGCTTCAGGACGAGTTTGATCCAGCTTGGGAACTGGTCTCCCCTTCCTGTCTGTCCTCAGTGTGTCCATCCTCAGGCCGTCTGAGTTGTCCTGCAAGGAGCTGCGTCCATCTGGGGCTGAGTCCAAGGGATCCGGGCCGCCTTTCCTGCCAGGGCCCCGGGTGCTGTGGTCTGCTGGCATGGGTGCCCGGCCCGGCGGTGCCGTGTGACTGGCTCGGGGCATGTCCCTGCTCCATCCAGGGAGAGCCTGGCTGCAGGGTGAGGGCAGGTGTTGCTGTGGAGAAGCCGAGGGGCGGTCATGGGCGAAGGGGCAGACCCCACCCGTGCACCAGCGAGCCGGAGGCCTGCGACCCTCCAGCCTTGGGGCGGTTGTCCGCGTGCCTGCAACTGGGTGTCCGCTGGGTGGAGCAGGCCCCACACCCACGCCACTGCCCTTTCCGGTCCCTCCCCAGCCCCAATTTAAAACCGTCTCAGCTGTCCATGGCATGTGAATTTCAGAACCAGCTTTACTTCAAGAAAACCTGTGGGATCTCAACTAGAGTAAAACACTGACACTGCAGGTGGTTTAGGTGGGGTGCCGTAGCTCTGTCTCCATGAGCAAAGGAAGGGCTGCGGCACGCTCATGTGTGTGTGTGCACACGTGTGTGTGCGTGTGAGAGCCTCAGGTCCTTCGCTAAGCGTTGCTCCCCGTGGATGCTGCCCGCACGTTTTGCAGTTGCTTCCCTGGGGCCCCCGGTTTTCGTCGCCATATCTAGTGGCATCTTCAGACGAGAACCAGAGGACGTGCTTCGCGTCCCGCGTCTCCCGAGGGCCCCGCCCGTGGTGCACGAGTTGTCGCTGAGTCTGCCTGGGTGTTGGCCCCGTCTGGTCGCACAGCCCTTCTGGGGCCAATAAAACTGCATTAAAAATAAAAAGCCCCGTTTCCCTTCCCACCTCCGTCTCCAGGCCCACTTCCAAGAGGTACATCTCCAGCAGTATCTGGTGACTGTGGCCCCCGGGGTCCCCGCACTGCCAGGTGTCGAGGGGAGGGAAGGCCTGGGAGCAGGACGCCCCCTCCGCCTGCGCGCTCTGCCTGCCGTGGGGGCTTTGCCTCCAGGGCTTAGCTTCCAGGCCAGGCCGAGGTACGGAAGGCTGAGCAGCCCCTCTGCGTGAAGGGGCTGCAGGTGGAGGCCAGGCCCTGGTGTACCTGTCGTCGGGGCCTGGGGTTTCTCCGGGGCCTGTGGGCTTCGCCCCGCCTAGCGGCGTCATGGGATCCACGTGGCGTGTCCTAGAGAAGTGCGTGGGGGCTGCTAGTCTTCCTGGAGCGTGTCCGTGCCGAGGGCTGTGTGTGACTTGTCTGCGGTTCCTGGGGAGTGGGGGGACCTACCGGGGGGGGGAGGGGTCCTGCCGGCCACAGGTACAACACGTGGTGGAAATCGGTGGGTTCCAGAGAAAGGGGGACAGGCCTCAGTGCTGGGGGTCTGTGGGCGCCTCCTGCAAACTGCCTGTTGTGTGAAGAAACACAGGCATGGCACTCTGTATTGGGCGCGGGGTGGGCCCATGTGCGTCATGGTGGGGGTGTGCCTGGGAGATGGGGGTGTGCCTGGGTTGTGGGGGTCCTGCCCCCGTCTGCCGGCAGCTCTCAGGTGGCCCAGAAATCACAGGAAACGGAGAGACCTGATGAGCAAGCGGGTGGGACGCTGTCAGCTGCAGCTGGGAATATTTCTGGGTAAAACGTTGATAAAATCTGCAGGATTGACCTAAACCCCCCCAAAGCAGACAAACCAAGAAGAACCAGTGGGTGCCTCTCCCACTTCAGGGGGCTGCTGAGGAGCCTTCCAAATGCTGTGGGAGGGGTGCTGGGCTTTCCCCTCAGGCCCGGGGTCCCAGCCGCTGGCTGCTTGGGGGTCCGGCAGCTGCTTGGTGATTTCTGCGTCCTGGGTGGGCCAGTCTGAGGTTGTTCGGACCGTTGTGTGGCAGCTGGACAGCAGCCCTGAGGGTGTGTGTGTTCCTGTGTATGCCTGAGGTTGGAGGGCAGCGTGGTGTCCCCTGGCAGATGCATCGCCCCTGACCGGGTCCACCCAGGCCACCTGGTGACCACGGGCCCCTCCGCACAGGTGATGCCCTCTGACCTGGCCTGCCCTTGGGGAGCCCTGGCCAGCGCCGCATTCCCAGGTCACCTGTGCGGGCACCGTCCCTGCTGGCCCGTGAGCTGTTGAGGGGCAGCGTTCTCCTGCAGGTGTGATGGGGAGGGTGTGGGGAGCAAGAGGGCAGGGACAGGCCTGGGCCGTGCTGTGCGAGGAGCCGGCAGGTGGACGCAAGGTGTGCGGGGCGGAGTGGGCCCTGGGTGAGGTGGCCTGGTCAACGAAGCTGGGTGGGTGGGTCGGCGGGCCAGTGACTTGGTCTTGCTCACCTGCGTGGGGGGAGTAGAGGCCAGGGGCATGGGGCAGGGTGCAGAGGTAAGCCAGCCGGGTCCCAGGGGAGCAAGAGCAGGGAGGGGGCTTGCTCTCCATGCCCCCCACCCCCCAGGGTGAGTCTGGACCAGGCAGCCCTGCTCAGCCTTAACTTGACCGGCGGGCCTCGTCTGTAAGACTGGCCATGCTGTGTGCATCTCCTAGCAGGGCAGGCAGGTGGCAGCGAGGATGGGGCCTTGCCGTGCCCTCTTGTAGCCTCTGCAGGTGACCTTACTGTCTGGGCTGGGAGGCAGGTGTCACTTCCCAGACTCTGCCTTCTCTACTTGGCAGCTGGGCTCATAGCCGACGATGACATTGTGCCTTAATTATGCGGGGGCTCGGGGTGCTGGGCTCGGGATGCTGGGGCTCGGGGTGCTGGG
>PVIY010053157.1:0-14836 GCA_004026745.1 Myrmecophaga tridactyla | reverse complement strand
TCCCTGCACTCCTGACAGCCCCGGGCTTGTCTGGAATAGGTGCATTTGGCTGTTGCACAAGCTGGATGGTCTCTGGTTCTATGAATCTCAGTTCCTCAGCGTCTGCAGCCAGGGCCTCCCTGTGTGGTGCAGAGACTCTCCCAGGTCACTTAACCCCTGGAATCACCGTCTCAGTCACCCTCCTGTCCCTCCTTCAGCATTCCTTAGAGCAGGGGTGAATTTAACCTATGCTATTCCACCATCTTCCCAGAACTTGTCCCTGTGGTTATAATACTGTAGAATTGTACACTTGAAAATGTGGATGCAGATGCAGAATTTCTGGGTTGATGCCTGAGGTTCCGCATACTCACAATCTTCTCAGTGATGACAGGCCACCCTTTTGAAGAGCAAAGAGCTAGAACATGGAGGAAAGAATTCATGATGACTTTGGTTGGATGAATTTTGACAGAAATGGCAGGTTCAAATACAACAAGAAGAATGTAAAGAACAATCACTTACATACATTTATAATATTCTAGATCTCATGTGCTTTGTGTTTCATTATAGTGCACAGAACCACAAAAATAATCTGGCGGCAGTAATATTATTATTCCTATTCTATGAGAATATGTTGTCAAATGTCCAAAAGGAGGTAAAGCCTGGATTCTACTCCAGTTTATCTGACCGAGAATTTATGTAAAGGGAACACACAGGACAATACACAGGTGTAATCCTAAAGAATATTCATGGCAATTTTCATATACTAGAAGATCAATGTAAATAAGCTAAAGGCAACCAATTTTTTGTATTGGCAGAATAATGTTTAGATTTTAAGCATAAAAACATTTAAAAATGGGAACTTAGTTTTCAGACTGAGTAGAAAGTTTTCACTAAGGAGGTGAGAAGGAAGTGGTACGATATTTTTAAGATCCTGAAAGAGAAAAACTTCCAGCCAATAATTCTATATCCAGCCAACGTGCCCTTCAAAATTGAGGGAGAGATTAAAATCTTCTCAAACAAAGGCTGGGTGGAATTGTCAAAGAGACCTATCCTACAAGAAATTCTAAAGGGAATCCTGCTGGCTGCAAAAGAGAAAAAAAGTCAGGTGAGAGAAGTCAGGATGAGTGCACAGAATTGAAGAGCATGAAGAAGGGTAACTTAAATGACAGAAAGAATGAGGGAAAAGAATATATAGATCTGACAAGTAAAAATGAAAAGGATCAGATGGTAGATTTCAGAACTGCTTTTTATAGTAATAACTTTGAATGTTAACAGACTAAACTCACTAATTAAGAGATATCAATTTACAGAATGGATTAAAAAATATGATCCATCTATATGCTGTTTACAAGAGGCTCATCTTAGACATAAGGGTATAAATAAATAAAACGAAAGTGAAAGGCTGGAAAAAGATCTTCTATGCAAGCTGTAACTACCAAAAATAAAAAATCAGGAGTAACTATACTAATATCAGACAAAATAGACTTTAAACGTAATGATGTCATAATAGACAATGAATGACACTACATATTAATAAAAAGGACAATTCATCATGAAGAAACAACAGTCATAAATCCTCATGCTCCCAATCAAAGAACTCCAAGGTACATAAGACATGCAATAAATGAACACACCTAGTAGACTTATTTAGATCATTACACCTCAAAACACCAGGATATACATTCTTCTCTAGTGCTAATGGAACATCTTCCAGTGATCTCACTTCTGTATAAAGTTTATCATGTATGATTGCCTTAATCCCCTAGGAAACCCCATCTTCTATGTTGCCCTCAGCCCCACACTAGGGTTCACCCAGTGATGACCTCATCTCTGCAGCCAGATTCAGTTATGATGATGACCTCAGCTTGGCAGAAACATTCCAGATGCTGTCCTCATTCCAGCAGTAGGATTCATCCCTGATGGTGATTTGAGTCCCTAACCCTATCTTTTTCTAGCCTTGCTATCACCCCGCCCCTAGCCCATCTAAGGATATTTTAAAATCAGTGTTTCTCATGCTAGTTAGTTAGGTCACTGTCACTTGGGGAAAAAGAAAACAAGTTTCTGAGCAATACTAAACATCAGGTAAGAAATCTCTATACTAGAGTCTGGAGGCTTTTCTGATACAACCTGCTTTGCGATTAAGAAGAGGGAATTTGTTTCTAGCAATTTTATTATTCCTACAGGATACAAGAACAGAGATTCCAAAGTCAGTATATTAGTTAGGGTTCTCTAGAGAAACAGAATCAGCAAGAAATATCTGTAGATATAAAATTTATAAAAGTGTCTCATGTTACCATGGGAATGTAGAGTCCAGGGTCTGTAGGCAGGCTGCAAGCTGGTAACTCCAATGAAGGTCCTCAAGGAACTCTATAGGAGAGGCTCACCGGCCGAAGCAGGAAGAGAACCTGTGTCTTCTGAATCCTTAAAAGGCTTCCCGTGATTAGATTAAGCATCACTCATTATAGAAGACACTCCCCCTAGCTGATCACAAATGAAATCAGCTGTGGATGCAGCTGACATGATCATGATTTAAGTCCATGAAATGTCCTCATAGCAACAGACAGGCCAGCACTTACCCAACCAGACAAACAGGCACCACACCTGGCCAAGCTGACATGTGAACCCAACCATGACAGTCAGGAAATGTAAGATGCAGAGTAGTAGAAGATAAAATCAAAACTTTTGCCACTGAAATTCTCAGTTTGTCAAGGATACTTTGGCAAGGGAGCCACTGGCTAAAGTGCAGTGGGCTGGTCTTGACAAGTTCCCTCGCAGAGGGCACATCTCCAGATTCTCAGGCAGAATAGGTTTTGCAGTCTTGGCCCTGCCAGACTCCTGTACTACCTAGTTTCTCTCCTTCCCTTGAGAGTCAAACTTACTGAAATACTTAATATGTCCATTTCTTAAAATCCAGAGCACACCTCACCCCGCTCCAGTTGACCTCTTGTTCCTGTAAGTCTTCCATGAAAGTTCTCAGCAAGGAGCCCCTTGTCTCTAAATTCAGATCAAAGTCCTCTTGTTCCTTGAATCTCAATGACATTAGACACTGATGACCACTTCCTCCTTCCATAACATCGTTCTCTCTGGGTCTCTACAGCAAAATGATCTCCTGTTTTGTTTTGGTTTTTTTCTCTCCTCTTTTGATATTCTCTCTTTACCTCATTGTTCTCTGACTGGTCATTAAATGTTGAAGGAACTCAAACTTCACTCTTATACCCTCTATTTTGCCCCATACTTCACCCCCCTTACACATGCAGAGATTTATCTACTGAATGCTCCACCTCCCACTTTCTCCCCCACCCTTAAACATCTTCATTCATGCCTAATTCATTTCTACTCATTCTTAAATCTCAGTCTAAGTCCTTTCCCAAACTTCTGCCTTATCCAAATCCTTTCACTACACATATAGCTTGGGTCAGAATCAGAGTACCTGGGTAAATCCTAGGTCCTCCACTCGCTAGCAATAGACCTAAGGAAAATTAGGAAAACTCTCTATGCTTCAGTTTGCTCTTCTAGAAATTGGGATGATAAATAGCGTCTACCTAAAGTTCCTGTGAGATTAGTATTAGTAACGAGTTAACACATGTAAAGTATTATATATTCCAGTTCAGGTGAATGCAGTCATTCCCTGCTCCTTCAGGTTGAGAGGTGGTAACAGCTCCCCTGCTGTGCCCAAGCCCAGGGTGTGTCACCTCCCCTCATTTCCACCACTAGCTCACTTTCTTGCAAGCTGTTTCTTCCTTAAACTCTGTTCAATTACACCAGTTGAATGTGCCATTTTTTTCTTCTGGGATCCTGACTGATACAGGAGATTCTGTCAATAGTTGTTGAATAAATGGATGAATGAAGCCAGCCCATCTGCCTGAGCCTCTTTTTCCACATAAAGATGATAAGCCACAGTATAAACTAAGGTTCAAGTGGCTATGATGAGTTAATAAGCAGCATGTGAACACACACAAAAAGATGAAGCTCAGGAGCAGTGTTCTTAAATGTGAACGTGCACGAGAATCACCTAAGTACTCTGAGACTCCTCTAAGGGCTTATTGAATACAGACCCAGGAGGTCTGGGACAGAGTACAGTGGGTGGGGATTGATAATTTGCATTTCTAAGAAGTTCACAGGTGATGTCATTGCTTCTAGCCTGGAAACCATACTTCAAAAAACACTACAGTAGAAAAATGCTGGAGGATTTTGTTGCTCACAGACTCTAAGTCTCACGGTTGCATTAACTATCTCTAAAAACACAAAAGACCCAGCACAGTATAATCCATGGTTTATTTTATACTTCTCCAATTATTGAAATCTGACAGGTTTTCACTAAAAACAAAACAAAACAAAACAAAACAAAAAAACAGAAAATGGAAAACAAAAGTAGGAAAAAGATTAAACACCTGGGAGCAGACAAGGGGTATGCAAGGCTGGCCCAGGGAAGGGCTGTACACATTTGCAGGACAGGTCAGCAGAGTGGCCATGGAGCTTGCACCTAGTGCAGGAAGCAGCTCAAGGCATGGTTCTGAGTCCTGCGGCTGGAGATGGAAAGGAACCCCGGGTCCACCCCAACTGGGACAGCATGGGCATGGGGTCACACCCTCAGCATGTACTGGGCATGTCCCCTCCCTCAGCTTCTCAGGCCTGGAGCCCTGCTCTCCACACATCCATCCACTAATCCACACACTCACCCAGATACACATGGCTGCATCCACAGACTCACAAAACAAAGCTCCATCTTGGCTCGAGGACCAGCTCCAGACTTGATGTCTGCGTGAGTCTCCCTAGCAGACTAAAAAAGGCCCAGAGTCGAGGCAGAGAGTCCACCATCCCGAAGACCCAACGAGGGTGAATACCACATTCTGTACCCTCTGGGCAGGATGGAAAAGTCTACCAAGCGACGGCAGCTGTGTGGGCTCAGTTAGAGAGGTCCAGGCACAAGTTCCGAGGGGCCATCCAGTTCGTATTGTTTTCTCAGTAACCAGTCAATAAGGAAGCAGAGCGCCAGGAGGCCAGTCCCCAGGAGGTCCCCCAGCCCTGTGAGGTAAGGGATGCAGTGGCTGTCAGGGTCCAGGGCGTGGTGCCACGTCAGTCGAACCATCACTTCCGCTAGGTACAGCAGGAGTGTCACCTGCTCATAAGAGCAGACATGGAAGAACAGGTCAGAAAGGCAAGCATAACCAAGAAATACTAGCAGCATTCCAAGGACAGAGACCAAGGTGGACAGGGTCAACCCCAGCCAGTCCCCTTCCTCCAGCTTCTCTTGGAGTCGTACATTAGCTCTGAGCTCATGCAGCAGTCTAGAGAGGTAGACGCTCAGCTAAACTTTCCTTGTCTCCACCACTGAGAGCCTTGATCCTCTCGTTTGCATCAGATTCCACCATTCAGATCCCTTGGAATAGACCTGGACCCTGCTGGACTTAAGTTCACGCTTGCTTGAGCCCCTCTCACTTGTAGCTCTGGACACCTGGCCTTTCCTGAAGATGTCACGGGTAGCCATTTACTCAGTCCCTTGTTCCCTGCTGATCCAGCTCCTTCCCTTCTCCCTTAAACCAGAGCCATAAGCATGTTACCACCCAGGAAAGCTCCTTGGACTCCTCTAGCCCATCCTTCAGGGTCAGGAATATGCTGGATAGCAATTGCCAGCCTCCTTAAACTACCTCGGGAACATTTGAAAATGCCAATCCCCAGTACTTGCAACACAGTCATGGAACTGCCCACCGGTGCCCTAGCTCTTCCTGCAGAATTCCTGGACTCACATCTGTGCCCACTGAGGACATGTGGCAGCCAGCGTGCTGGCACACAGTCTGTTGAAAGCACTGCCCTGAAGCCAGTACCACAGCCTAATCTTTACCCCTGTCCTTATTACCACCCAACCCTGACCAAAGGCCAGCATGCCTTTTAGTACTGCCCCAGTGGGTCCAGGGTAACCAGCTGGATGCTCACCACCTCTCCAGCATCACCTGCCACACCCTCAGGACTGTTCTTCTGATCTTCCAACAATGGGTGTGCAATAACTCCTCTGCCCAGAGCATGCTCTTTGAGAAGAGACTGAAACCCTAGAAGCCAGGGACCATGCCCCATATGTCCTCTTCCCTGCTCAGCCTCTCCCCAGAACCAGGAAAAGGAAAGGGTGACAAAGTTGGCCAATGGACTAACCAAATGAATATGTTTTTTCTACTGCAGCATCCTTACCTGGATCAGGCTTGCCAGCAGATATAACACCACAAAGGTCTTGCTGTTTGTGACCGAGTGACCTTCTATCAGATGGATGACGAAGAAGAAAACCAGGTGGCCTGGAATCACCAGAAAGAGCAGGACTCGGGCTGACATGGAATTGATTTCTGAAAGAAATCAGAGCTGTTGTAAGTTTACAGAAAAATCATGCATAAAATACAAACTCCCACTACCAGCCTATTGTTAGCACCTGGCATTAATGTGGTACCTTTGCTACAACTGAAAGAACATTTTTATAATTGTACAGTTAACTTTGGTCCATGGATATATTAGGGATCACGGTGTGTGCTGCCCCCAGGAAGGCACTAAGCAAGACCCTGCTCCCACTCTTATTCTGGGAGCAGTTACAGCTCCCACCTGGAAAGGGAAGTCCTATGTCAGGCTGCACCACGGTGAGTCTCTACTCTCCTGTTGTATTGGCCAGAAGTCTGACCCACAAGGAGGTGTGCCTCTTCCCAGGAGACATGACAACGACTCCACTGGATGTGAAGTTACAACTGCCACCCTCCACTGTGGGCCCTTGTGCCTCTGTACCAGCAGGCACTGAAGGGCATTGCTGTACTCTCAGGTGACTGAGTCAGATTAATAAAGGGAAACTGGACTGCTATGATACAACAGAGGTAAGGATGAGCATGTCAGGAGCACAGGAGATCCTGCAGGGCATCTCTCTGTACTGCCAGACCCTGTGGTTCGAGTCCATGGAAAACTGTACCAACCCGACCCAGGCAGGCCCACCAATGGCCCCCACCCTTCAGGAATGAAGGTCTGGGTCACCCCACCTGGCAAAGAGCCCAGCCAGCTCAGGCCGAGGCCAAAGGGGATATGCAGTGGAGAGTGGAAGAAGGTAGGTAGAAACACCATCTACAGCCACCAGTTGCAGAAACCAGGGTTGTAATTGTTACAAATATTTACCTTTTGTTATGAATATGTCTGTGTATTTATGCATATGTATATGTGTACATGTATATAATACTTTTGTTTTCTTCCCTCTCTTATCCTCTTATCATATAACATAAGGTGTGTTAACTTTACTTCTTAGTGTTTAAATTATAGGATATGAAGGAAAAGAGTGAGCATTATCCAAAGACTTCCATCCTCTCCCAGGAAAAGGGTGAGTGTGTTTGGTTGTACACAAGACTGCTGTATCACATCATGTAGGACTTCATTACTGTCCTTATTTGGAGAGTCAATATGGCTTAAGAAGTGTGCGGGTGCCACACCGACAGTAATAGACTGTGATGTCAAACTTTAAGTGTCACCTTGGTCAGACTGTGGGGTCCAGGTGTTGGCAAACACTAGTCTACATGATGCTGTGAAAGCATTTTGTAGACAGGATTTATACTGCAAACAGCTTAAGAGAACACCCTCAAAGACATACATGGGTTGCATTCAATCAGTTGAAGGCCTTGCAAACAAAACCCGAAGTTTTCTGGTGAAGAAATTGCAGCATCGGCTATTTTCTGAGCTTCCAGCCTGTGATCCTCCCCTATCAATTTCAGACTCAAAAACTGTATTAGTTTGCAAATGCTGCCAGAAAGCAATACACCAGAAATAGAATGAGTTTTAAAAAGGTAGTTTAACAGTTACAAGTTTACAGTGCTAAGGCCTTTGAAAATGTCCAAATGAAGGCACCAAAAAGAGGTTACCTTCACTCAAGAAAGGCTGGTGCCATCTGAAACATCTCTATCAGCTGGGAAGGCACGTGGCTGGCGTCTACTGGCCCTTGTTCCCAGTTCTGTTGCTTCCAGCTTCTGATACCAATGGCTTCCTCTCTAAGCATCTGTGGACCTCCACTGAGCTCCTCCAGGGCACAACTCTGGGTTCTGGCTTGCTTAGCATCTCATGGGAAGGCACGTGGAGATGTCTGCTGGGCTCTGCATCTCCAAGCATCTGGGTCTCATGTTGGCTCTGTCAGTTCTGTCACTTCTGCTCTCCAAGCATCTGCATCTGCTCTGAACTTTGTCCAAAATATTCCCTCTTTTAAAGGACTCCAGTAAACTAGTTAAGACCCACCCTAATTGAGTAAAGTCACATCTCCATCAACATAAAAGGTCACACTCATATTTCAGCATGCCACATATTCATGGAGATAATCTAATCAAAGGGTTCCCACCCTACAGTGTTGGATCAGGATTAAAGGACATGGCTTTTCTGGGGTGCACAACACTTTGAAACTGGCACAAAAATGTAATGTCAACTTTTGCTTGAGTTCTAGCCTGCCTTACAAATTTTGGATTCCCTGGCCCTTTAATCGCATGAGTCAATGCCTTAAAATAAACCTCTTAATGTGTTTGTGTGTGCACACTTTGGTTCTGTTTTCTTTGAGAACTCTTATACAGATTTTGGTATACATCAAATTCATTCAAAAAACAAAACTGTACAGGTTTTTAACCTGCATTTATCATAAACTCAGTATATCTTGAGCATCTTTCGGGTTATAAGTGTATTGGTTTGAAGCTGTTATGTACCTCAGAAGAGGCCATGTTCTTTCAATCCATTCCTGTGGGTGCAGACCTGTTGATGGTGAGACCTTTTGATTAGGTTATTTCAATTGAGATGTGACCCCCTCATTCAGGGTAGGTCTTAATCCTTTTACCAGAATCCTTTATGAGAGATAAAGGACAGAAAGAACTGAGAGGGTTCACAGAGAAAAGCCCCAGAGAAGCTAAGAGATGACCCACTTGAGAGACCACTGGAGCCAGAAGCTGAAAACAATGGAACTCAGGGGCAAAGGCCCAGCAGGTGCCAGCCACGTGCTTCCTATGTGACAAACGTGTCCCGGAAACTGGCAGGTAGTCTTCAGAGTCCAAGTATCGTCCTGTTGATGCGTTATCACTGGGACATTTTCATGGCCTAAGAACAGTAAATTGTAAGTTAATAAATCCCTGTATTAGTTAGGGTTCTCTAGAGAAACAGAATCAACAAGAAATATCCCTAAATATATAATTTATAAAAGAGTTTCATATAACCATGGAAATGTAGAGTTCCAAATCCATAGGGCAGGCTGTGAAGCTGATGACTCTGATGGAGGGTCTGGATGAACTCCACAGGAGAAGCTCATCAGCCAAAGCAGCAAGAGAGCCTGTCTCTTCTGAATACTCCTTAAAAGGATTCCAGTGATTAGATTAAGCATTACTCCTTGCAGAAGACACTCCCCTTTGCTGGTTACAAATGGATGCAGATGTGGATGCAGCCGACGTGATCATGATTTAATTCTATGAAATGTCCTCATCACAACAGACAGGCCAGCACTTATCCAACCAAAGAAGTATCACCACCTGGCCAAGTTGATGTATGAACCTGACCATGAAAGTTCATCTTTTGTCAACTTGGCAGCTATACCCATCATCTTAAACCATACCTAATTTCTAAATAAAAAACAATAAAAGACATTTTTCCCCTCACCTAACAGTATTCAACTGTCCTGAATATAATCAGAAACACATTAAATCTCCCCACAATAGGGTGCAAGTCCTTGGGTAATATCCATTCTTAAACATGATATCTCACAACTTAAATAGTATTACAGTGCTTGTTTCTGAAACTGATCACGTGGTTGCAGTTCATATTTATCACTACCTTCTTCCACTACCTAGTCTATGCTCTCTTTACCCTCAGCAAGCACTTCAGCTGGCCGTGGTTCGTTGCCTGATGAGATGATCCAAACCTTCATTCTTGAAGTTTCAGAGCTGTTGGTAGTCCTGCCTGGATTGGATTGTTGCAGTTTTCCATTGATCTTAATCATAGGTAGTACTAAAGGACGCCCTGGGGGGATCTCCTATATTCCAGGAAAACTCTTTTTTACCTCCATTGTGGAGGTGAAGTCCTATTCCTTCCTGATAGTCAGGGTCAGTCACCCCAGACAATAATGCAATCCCCTTCTTGGCTTGTTGATCCAGGGGCATGAGTAGCCCAAACTGACCAGGTGACAGTCACACATTCCAGTTCAATGGAATCATTGTTTCTCCTGGTAGAAGCACTCTCCCTTTTGGAACTAAAACCTGCAGACCAGGAGACTTCAGGGTCACTGTGACAGGAAGCAAAAATGTTCCTAGTGGATCACTAGGGGTACTAGTGAATGGTGCCACTCCCATTTCCACCCCTTGGTTCCTGGACCCTCCTGGCTGTGGGAGAAACAGCACCATACAGCATACACTGATGCAGAGCTTCCTGGAGAACACTGCCCCAGCCCTTCAAGGTATTGCCACATATTGCCACACAAAAGGCCATCCACCGTTCTATCAATCCAGCTGCTTCTGGATCATGGGGAACATGATAAAACCAGAGAATTCCATGAGCATGTGTCTATTCTCATACTTCCTTTGCTGTGAAGTGTGTCCCTTGATCAAAAGCAATGCTGTGTGGAATACCATGACATTGAATAAGGCATCTGTAAGCCCACGGAAGGTAGTTTTGGCAGAAGCATTGCATGCAGGGAAAGCAAACCCATATCCAGAGTATGTGTCTATTCCAGTTAGAACAAATCACTGCCCCTTTCATGAAGGGAGTGGTCCAATGTAATCAACCTGCCACCATGTAGTCGGCTGCTCAACTCGGGGAATGGTGCCATATCAGGGGCTGAGTGTGGGTCTCTGCTGCTGGCAGAGTGGGCACTCAGCAGTGGCTGTAGCCAGGTCAGCCTTGGTGGGTGGAAGTCCATGTTGCTGAGCCCATGCATAACCTCCATCCTTAGCACCATGACCACTTTGTTCATCAGCCCCCTGGGCAATGGCAGGAGTTGCTGGGGAAAGAGGCTGACTGGTATACACAGAACAGGTCATCTTATCCACTTGATTATTAAAACCTTACTCTGCTGAAATCACCCTCTGGTGTACATTCAAATGGGACACAAATATCTTCATGTTTTTAGCCCACTCAGAAAGGTCTATCCACATACCTCTTCCCCAGACCTCTTTGTCACCAGTTTTCCAATTATGGTCTTTCCAAGTCTCTGACCATCCAGTCAAACCATTAGCAACAGCCCATGAGTCAGTATACAAATGTACCTCTGGTCAGTTCCACTTGTGAGCAAAATGAACAACCAGGTGCACTGCTCGAAGTTCTGCCCACTTGGAGGATTTCTCCTCACCACTGTCCTTCAAGGACACCCCAGAAAGTGGTTGTAGTGCTGCAGCTGTCTGCTTTTGGGTGGTACCTGCATATCGTGCTGAACCATCTGTAAACCACACCTGAGTTTTCTCTTCCTCAGTCAATTCACTGTTAGGAACTCCCCAGGAAGCCATAGCTCTGGTCTGGGAAAGAGAAGGTAATGTGGCAAGAGTGGAGACCATGGGCATTTGGGCCACTTCCTCATGTAACTTACTTGTGCCTTCAGGACCTGCTCTGGCCCTATCCTGTATATTCCATTTCCATTTTACAATAGAGTGCTGCTGCGTATGCCCAACTTTATGGCTTGGTGGGTCAGACAACACCCAGCTCATGATAGGCAACTCAGGTCTCATGGTAACTTGGTGGCCCATGGTTAAGCGGTCAGTCTCTACTAAGGCCCAGTAGCAGGCCAAAAGCTGTTCCTCAAAAGGAGAGTAGATATCTGCAGCAGATGGTATGGCTTTGCTCCAAAATCCTAAGGGTCTGCATTGTGATTCTCCTATAGGGGCCTGCCAAAGGCTCCAAACACCATCGCTATTTGCCACTGACACTTCCAGCACCATTGGATCTGCTGGATCATATGGTCCAAGTGGCAGAGCAGCTTGTACAGCAGCCTGGACCTGTTGCAGACCCTCTTCTTATTTAGGTCTCCACTCAAAATTAGCAACTTTTCTGGTCACTCGATAAATGGGCCAGAATAGCATATTCAAATGAGGAATATGTTGTCACAAAATGAGGAATATGTTGTCACCAAAATCCAAAGACAGCAACTAAGCGTGGTGATTCTTTTTCAGTCATAGGAGGGGCCAGATGTGGAAGATTATCCTTCACCTTAAAAAGGATATCTCGACATGCCCTACACCACTGGACACCTAGAAATTTCACTGAGGTGGAAGGCCCCTGTATTTTTCTTGGATTTATCTCTCATCCTCTGACATGCAGATACCTTACCAATAAGTCTAGAGTAGTTGCTACTTCTTGCTCACTACGTCCAATCAACATGATATCATGAATATAATGGACCAGTGGGATGTCTTGGGGAGGGAGAAACCATCAATGTCCCTGTGGACTGGACTATGACAGTGCGGGAGAGTTTATATACTCTTAAGGTAGGACAGAGAAAGTATATTGCTGACCTTGCCAGCTGAAAGCAAACTTTTTTGGTGGTCCTTACTAACAGCTACTGAGGAAAAAGCATTTGCCAGATCAGTAACTGCATACCAGGTACCAGGGGATGCACTGATTTGCGCAAGCAAGGATACCATATCTGGAACAGTGGGGTTGAGCTTATGATAATCCACTGTCATCCTCCAAGTCCCATCTGTTTTCTGCACAGGCCAAATAGGAGAGTTGAATGGGGATGTGGTGGGAATCACCACACCTGCATCCTTCAAGCCCTTAAGAGTGGCAGTAATCTCTGCAATCCCTCCAGGAATCCAGTATTGCTTCTGATTTACTATTTTGCTAGGTAGGGGCAGTTCTACTGGCTTCCACTTGGTTTTTTCCACCATAATAGGGAACTCACTCATAACAGGGCTCTCTAACTCACTGCACTGTGAGACAGACCTGAGCTAAAACTCCATCGATCACCTGACCTCCATAAGCCCCCACTCTGACTGGTGGACCAGAGTGACATTTAAGGTCTCTTGGAATTACTGCCATTTCTGAACCAGTGTCAAATAATCCCCAAAATATCTTATCATTTCCTTTTCCCCAATGCACAATTATCCTGGTAAAAGGCTGTCGGTCTTCTTGGGGAAGGCTTGGAGGAAGATTAACAGTATAAATTTGTGGCAGTGTAACAGGATTCTCCCCCAAAGGGACCTGGCCTCACCTTCATTCAAGGGGCTCTGGGTCTGTAAACTGTCTCAAGTCTGGAAATTGATTAAGTGGCTGTGACTCTGTGTTTCTGTAATTCAGGTTAGACTTTTGTTCACTTGACCTAGAACTCTTTTGTTTATACAGCTCAAATAAGAATTCAGTAGACTGCCCATCCTTTGCATTTCTAGTTATCCCATGATTTACCAGCCAATGCCACAAATCTTGGTGAGTCAAATTATTTTGATTCCTGCTTTGAGTTTGATGTCTATTAAAACCGCCATGTCCACCCTGTCTTTGACGATTAAGTGCTGCCACCTGGCTTCTGCCAACTTAGGATTTGGTCATCCCCCTTGTGTTTAAAGAAGATTCTAGCTCAGTGACAGCAGTTCCTACAGTAATATCTGACCTACAGAGAAGTGCAACTACAGAGTTTTCAGGGATGATGGCACTAGTCTCACAAATTTATTTCTCACTGTTCTGGTAAAAGGTGCATCCTCTGGACATTCCTGGGTTGTAAGAGCAGGCTTTGCATGATACATCCAGTCTAACATTCCAATCTCTCTAAGCCTCTGGATCCCCTCATCTACATTATACCATGGCAGTTCTGGCATTTCAACATCAGCTAATTTCGGCTACCTTTTGATCCATGTTTCAGCCAACCATCCAAACAAACCATTAATGCCTTTTCTAAACCCTTGAACTATAACACTGAATGCAGAATCTCTGCTTAGTGGGCCCCTATCAATAAATTCAGCCTGATCCAGCCTTATATTCCTCCCACTGTTATCCCACACCCTTAAAATCCATTGCCACACATATTCCCCTGATTTCTGTCTATACAGATTGAAAAACTCACACAGTTCTTTTGGAGTATAACATACCTTCTCATGTGTGATACTTTGTCCCTCACCTTTAGGGGCCTGTTGGGACTTTAGTCTAGCTACAGTTCTGGAAGAAATGAGGGGTGGCAGGGGTGGGTCATAAAAAGAATTAGAAGTATCTTCCAATCCATTTGCTTCAGGGCATTTATTTGCAGTTTCATCTGGTGAAACAAGATTAATCACTCTAGGACTAATTCCTTCAGGTGGAGTTTGGGTGGCCAACTCCTCAAGGCAGGCTGGAGGTGCAGTGGCTATGTCCTCAGGGCAGACTATTACAGGGTTATCCAGAGAAGACTCAGCATGACCTAGGGTTTCAACCTTGTCACCGACAGCATTATCAAGCATATGTCACCATCCCATTTTTCAGGGTCCCACTCCTTTCCAATCAATGCCTTCACTTTAACAGCAGACACCATGCAAGATTGAGATTTCAGTTTACACTGTAATGTTGATACTCTAACAATAAGAGTCTGAATCTGTTTTTCAGAGATCTCAAGTCTATGGCTACAGGAAATAAGATTTTCCTTCAGAGCATTCATAGAAACATTTACTCTGTCAGACGGCACTTAAGCGTCTCATTTGAAGCCTTAAGCCAATCCCTTTCACTCATTAATGTATACAGCATACCAACAACAATCAGCCAACATCTCTATACCTCCTATTTCCACAAAACTCTGTAAAGGTGTCAAAAACATTATCCCCAGAGCTTGACTTCTTACAAGTGAAGCATTAGGAGAATCAAATGGTGATATTTTGACTATCTCTTTTGCCAACTCACCCCATGGATTGGCAGTGTCATTCTGATTATGGGAATCAGAGTC
>PVIY010053156.1:0-14835 GCA_004026745.1 Myrmecophaga tridactyla | reverse complement strand
GAATATGCAACCTTCCTTCAAGCCTACAGCTGTCTCTACCACCCTTCATTGTCAAACTGCTGCAGACAGTCATCTGCATTTTACCACCTTTATTTCCTTTGATCCCTTTCCTTTCTTCAACAAACTACTCTCTAAGGTTTTTTGGGGAACAGAATTCTAGTTGGAAATCATTCCCTTTGGGAATTTTTAAGTGCCCCATTCTCCAATAAAATCCAATGAAGCTGTTGGGAAATCTGATGCTATTTAATTCCTAATCTTTTGTTTATGATTTTCCCCCCATTTTTTTAGGTTATTTTCTTAATTCACAGTGTTCTAAAATTTTGTGATATTGATTTTTATTTTATGCTTTTTTAAAACGATATGGGTCTTTTAAAATTTATTGTGTTGGGTACTTGGTGGCCTCTTTCAAGTTAGATTAAAAGAACTTTCACAATTTTATTCCATTGTTTTATCAGTTCTCTGGTTTTTCGGAAGTCCTATATGTCTCTACTGAGGCTTTAATTAGTTTAGTTCTTTTCAAATTTCAACTCTCCATTTTAATTTTTTCTGAGAAAGTTGCCTTTATCCGCTAAATATTTTGTGAATATTTTATATCTTTCATACTATTCTCAATTTTCAAGATTGTTTGTTCTAAATTGATGCTTCTTTTTATAGCATTTGTTCTGATTTTATGGATTCATTTTTTCTTTTACATTTACAAGTATATACATTTGTATATTGAGGATTTCTGGTGATGTTTTCTATTGCTCTCTACACTCGTTCTTTCTTCTAATTTATTTTTTCTTCTCTCCATTTGCCCTGCTTTTTAACATTTATATTAGAACATTTCCATCAATTGTCATTTTAGTCCTGATTGTTAGTTCACTCAAGAGTAAAATGCTCAAATGTCGTTGGGAAGCCATGTGTGCAGGGGCAGGTCTTGATGAGAGATAGACTTCTTGGTGGGATGTTGGGACAATACCTTAGACTTTTGTAAGGAATCCCCCGCCCCCGACTGTTAGTAACTATACATCTTTTCTTTTACACTTATAATTTTACCCAGAGTGAGATACTGAGGCATCCTGCCTTGAGCAGGTAAGTCTGACTGCCATTTTCTGTGAGTCTATATTAGCTATCTACTGCCGAATGAAAAACGAGCTTCAAATTTAGTGGCTTAAAACAATACATATGTTAACTCAGTCTCTGTGGTCAGGAAACTAGATGCCAGTTAAGTGGGTCTTAAATATGGGAACCAACCATTCCAGTTTGTCTAGGACTCTGCAGCTTTGCCTCTGGAAGTCCTGAGTTCCAGGGAACCCCTCAGGACTGGGTGAACAGGTTGTTTTTTCACCCTATGTACTTGCTGTTATGTTATGGTTCAACTGGAAGGGTCTGTTTCTATCTCACTCAGAGGTTGTTGGCAAGATTTGATTTCTTGTGGCAGTTAAATGGAGGCCTCAATTGCTCACAAGCTATTAGCCAAAAAATTCTCTTAATACTTTCTTGTGTGGGCCCCTTCATAGAGCCTACTCTTACAGAGCAAGCCAGCAAGAAGTCAAGAGAAAGTGCCAGCAAAAGATTGCTGGCAAAGATAGACGTCAGTCTTTTGTTAACTTAATCACAGATGTGACATCCATCACTTTGACATATTCTATTCATTAGAATTGGTCCATCCTACACTCAAGGTAGGGAATGACACATGGGCCTGAATGCTAGGAGGTGGGAATCATCGAGAATCATGTCAGATGCTTCCTACTTCAGAATCCAGTAAGGGAATGAAGCTGGAGAGAAGGGAGACATGAGGCTGTCTATTACTTATTTCACGATTTGAGTATAGCCATTTACTTTTAGCTACATCCAGTGTCCATGAATAAAAGTCTCTCTAATTCAGTCCCTCCACAGAATAAAATTCCAGTGTTCTACCAGGGTCACCAAGGTGTTGCCATCTGGCTACGTGGGATGGAGGGACAAGATCTAGGAGTAAGAGGCTTTTTACACAGATTTTGAACCAAACATCCTATTTATATTTCTACCAGCAACTGTGACTTCTGAGGTGCCTTGACCTTTCAATTCTTGAGCCTTTCCAGAGTTTTAAACACAAATTGCACTATTCGTTGCTATTACCCAACCATCAGAGTTTTCAGGTCACCCCTATAAGCTAAACCAGTTTTCTCTTATCCAGCTGTTTTCTGTCAGCCTACATTTAATTCCATCCTTTGTCTGTTATCTGCTTCTATCTTATCAACTTTGTCCTTGGACATAATGTCTCCTATACCATTTAACTTTAGTAGAGAGGTGTTTCAGGAAGAGGTGTGGTAAACATGTGCTCAATCCACTATGTTTAATCAGAATCACTATGATTTCTTCAAAATCACTCCATCCTCTATTCGATTCCCACTGTCATAGTTTTATTTATGAATCTCCAGTGCCATGCCTAGTTGTTTGAAAACAAATAATTGAATGGGACCGAATTAACATTGACTCTCCTGGACATGATATCACCAAGATTAATCAAAAAGATATCTTGTCATAGGAAACAAATGTATGAACATATTCTACCCACTTATCATCCTCAGTTGTTAAGAAGAAAATCAAACAGGACATAGGGACACTTTTAGAATGCCAGGGGTTTCTATCTATTTTATTGTCTATCGCATTGTATATAAAGCATGACCAAGTATATACTTAGTGCTCAAGAAATATTTGCTTTATGCATGGATTAGTTGAATGAACACTATCCAGTCAGAAATCTTGGGTGTGAAGTGAAAATGGATGGATTGCTTCAAGCTAAGTTGTCAGTCATCTTTAGCTCTAAACCATGGACAATGACATTTTTCTTATGTTATTTGAGGACTCTAGGGATTAGGTTGGCCAGTACCCTTAGACAAAGTGTGGTGCCTAATATTTCCTTGAAGAGCATTATTTTTCTCCTTTCCTAGTGAAAGAAGATTGCGTTTAGAGAAAATAGATATTCATTCATGCTTTGTCCTGAATGCAAATTCCAAATACCTCAGGTTATGTCTGATTTAAAGTCAGGTATGGCTAACAAAACTTTCTTTCCTTTCAGGATTCATGTGTGTGTATGGGGTGGAGGAGTTGTCACATATAAGGAATTTTAGAGTAAGCCTGACATGTCATGTAGAACTGAGCGATTGCCCCATGCTGGCTAGAGAGTTGAAGAGAAATTCATCCTTTCCCAGTGATAAACTGATTATTCTTGCTATTGGGACCTGTTATCTTTTTTCTATCGATTTGGGGGACTTCATACTTCTTCTCACCAAGCTTCTGAGGCAATTCCTTCCTCCCTCCCCACAATCTTCCATACTGACCACTTGCTGACCTTAAAAGTATAAGTCAGAGTTGGAACTAATAAAAGCTGGCAGCTACCTACGCTCTTAATTGAATCTGTAGGTCTTTATTGACTTTTCCTCCCCCACCCTTCCTCCCTCCTTCTTTTTATCCCTCTTATTTTAGAAAGAAGTTTTTCATTACTGAATACAAAATATTTAGGTGTCTGACTTCTCCACAGCGTTAGTGTTGCATTGTGCACTAGTTTGAAAGTTCATCCCCAGCTTAATAAGCCTGAAGAGGGATGGATGCATTTTGACTAAACCAGGAGAGCTGACTGTTACCTAAATAACTAATTCATCTTCATAGCAGATGGATGTCAAAGATATTCAGGAGCAGATATACCCAAGGTCATGCCAATTAGTTGTGGAGGAAAGCCTTACTAAAAGGTAATCTGAGATATAAACAATCTTCATTTGCAAAACCTAGGTCTATAATGAACACCTTACATAGCTGAAAGGCTTTGGAAAGATATCCAGCCTCTTCCAGGGAGGGCGGGAAACTGGGAATGAATTTCTCATATAATGATACATCCTTTTGGAAGAATTATCAACACGGAGGGAAATTATGGTTTGACACTTTCCATTTAACTCTTTTGCTGACAGATGGAAAGTCTTTATAATGTTGAAAGGAAAACCATGGTGGATACTATGAAAGGCATTAAACATTTATCATATATTTAGCCTCAAGACTGATGTGCTAAACTTTAGTGGAGGTTGTGTCTACTATTCTTCCACCATCTCTTTTTAAACAGAAGACCTGTATTCAGAGTGCACATTAGCATCCACACAATCATAAATTCTCATCTCACAGGGCAGGGCATCTGCACAAATCCTAGGGATCTAATTATCTAACCCCTGGAAACTACTAATCCAACTTTATCAGATATCTAGTTGCCAACCATTAATGTAAGTCATTAGTAGGATATGTGATTTCCTCTCTTTAAAAATTCCATTTACCTCTTTGGTATAAACAGGCTAACAACATAGCCTGGTGATGCTGCCAAATGATTTTACTTACTGGAAAGATTGGGTGCCTCTCAAGTTTCTTAGTAGCCAAGTGGGGGAGCATTTTATAGAACAGGTATAATGTTCTGAAGATACTTAATTTCCTTGGCAACATCTCATATCAAGAGGGTAAATGCCCAAAGGAGAAGAGCACAGAGAGTACAACAAGCAAGAACAATCTTTCAGGCCCAAGAGTATGAAAAATTTGGCAAAAGACAACATCAGCAAGCATATTCTTCATTACCACCTTTCATAGATGGTCCCCTGCTGTATCTGCAACCCCACATGTGCTTGGTTTTTACCGTTTTGCTGGGAGCTCTATTAGGCTAATATGATATTTTAAAGTTCTGTCACCACTGTTTTTATTTAATAAGAAACTAATCAGTTCTGCAGTGCTTGGTGCCCTGTTGCTGCTAGCAAAGCTAAAATAGGATATTTTGATTATCTTTTTTTTTTTTTGAGCAATATGTTCTGATAATCTAACTTATTGGCTCTGGGATATTTGGATGCACGTTCTGAGTCTTTGTTGTGCCTTGTGGCAGGTGTTCAGTTCTGCAGACAATACATTTCCCGGATGAAAATATCATTACTGTATAACATGCCTGTAAAGACCTTTGAAAAACATGGAGCATGGTTATCCACAGAGCTTAGGTCATGAGAAATATTTTTTCATGAAAAAAAATACCTCACAAATAAAACAGGCTAGGGAGTTTTGAGAGATTTTTCCAAAGGAAAACAACTTCAAATGTGGTAATACCCTCTTACAGTCATGGTCACTTCTCATTTTCTCTAGAAAATTCTATCAATTTAGAGTCAGCCATCCACTGGCTCTTTCTCCATTTGAATATTACATTCCCATATGGGTGCCGTTACACAACTCAGTTGTAGCCACATTGTCAGAAAACTCAAAGTAACAGGGAAATTAGGTACTTGATTTGGGGGATTATAATCATATTGCAAATTATATTCTACTTTAATGTTGCAACAGTTTTAGCCCATGTTCCCTTTAAGCATTCACCATGCTGTTGTATCTAAACACATCTCAGTTTATAGGAATATATGTATGTATACAAGTGTTTCAAACTCCTGCATTGCATAAAATGAAGTAATCTATTTGTATAATAGATATTAACAATAACAACAAAAACAACAACAATAATAATAATAATGGCTAACATCTACTTAATACTTATGTGTAGAAGCTTGTCCTGTGATATTTTACTATGCTTCATGGCTCAAGGTTTTACTTAAAACACCTGGCTGTGGTATTACCGACACTGAGCTTACCCTTTAATGAGGGGAAACATTAGTAATAAGATGTTGCATTAAATAGAGTAAAACAAACCTTGCTTGTGTCTTGCCAAAAAAAAAAGGACCTATTTATAGAAACTATCGCACTGTCTCTCAGCTACACTCAAAGACAATAAATTTGGAAGAGACACTTCTCAGATAACAAAAGAGCCTGAGCCATTACCTGACTTCAGGAGGAAACTCTAAAATTTAATGTAGTCCCAAACTTTAAGGGGTGTGTTCCTAAATTATGATGAATTAGTCCTGCACCCACCTAGAAGTGACATACACTTCTAGACCAACATCTCAGATATACAAGAGAAGTGGGGGATCTATAGTATATAAGTTGGAGAAATGTTAGGTGAATAAACAAGTTTATTCTGTAGAACTTGTCTTAACTTTTAAGGCACTACTATCAATCACAAAAAAGAAATAAGATAATTAGCTTTTCTCTGAACTGATTTGGTTCTCTCTCTCTTTCCTCCCCACCCCACCTCCTCCCAGCACCTTCTGCAAAGCATCTAGTGTCTACTTTTCTGTTGACTGTTACTCCGGAAAATGCTGCTTTAGATCATTCAAGTATTGTTCAGAATTAAATACAGAATAACACTCATTAAACACATGTTGATATACTGACTTAGAAAGCTATTGTGTTTTGTCAAAAAAATGATCAAATGACTTAAAATAGATGACAATTTAAAACAGATTCTTTCTAATCAAATAACACTCTAATCCCAGAAAAGAAAAACACAAGACATGAATCTTACCCTTTTGTTGCTCACAGAAATAATAGCTAAGCTTTTATTTTGGCAGATTGTTATGAAGTCCACATGTGATGGGTTACATAAAAGAAATGCATCAGTTATTAAAAAGAATACTTGTTCTTAGAAAAGCAGTATGATATTAGTGATACTTGCAGTTAAAAGAAGATAGTTTAAGTGCCAGTACTGCCAAAGATTTTTGTAGGTGATTCTGGGAAGATAATATAATGTATTTCACAGGACCCTTGCAGGAGTTAAATGAGATGAAGGATATGAAAATGGACTTTGTAAACCCTAAGGTATCATGACAAGATTTCTCAAACTGAAATTCACAGACATATGCGCAGGGGTCCATTTGAAGTTTTGTTTTGCTTGATTTAGTTTGTTTTTTATTTAAATTTCAATGTAATCTTGAAAAATTTACTTTTTACAGAATTTACTTTTACTTTTTTTCCACAAAACAATTTTACATTGGTGATTTGCCTTCAAAATACATTTTCATAGTAGAAGATCTTAATTTCTTAAATCCATGCTTCCAAAATTGTGATTCATGGCTGTATTTCTTTAAAATGTCTCTTGGATCACCCAATTTTGAGATTCGCCATCCTATACTTAGTATAGATAATTACATCATTGATGCTACTTCTTTTTTTTAATCAATACTGCTTTTTAAGACCAACTGAAAAATTAAGGATAACCATCCTTGCTAACAGGAAAATGGACCAACTTCCTGTTAATCTCTTAAATGACCAACTTCATCCTTATCTCTTAAATGGCTTTCCAAGGCATTGCTTAGAAATTTTACCCTAAAAAGTTAAGCCTGGGAGTTCACATGCTTATAACCACACAGCATCAGTAAAATACTCACTAATCAGAAGAAAGCTGTGTAGTAGGTATGTAACTCAATGAGATGATGCTTGGGATACTGTAATTTCATTTAAAGGCAATATTGAATAACAAATTTACAAGTATTGGCTTTATCATTACCAATAGAACGTTAATTTTTTTTTTTAATTGCCACATTGTAACAGTATCATCTTATGCTGACTGTCTGGGGACTTCTGATCCTGAAGCCCTGGCAAATACCTGCAGTGTGTCCATGCTTAGATGGGGCTTGATGCTAGTGGAGGCAGAGTACCAAAGAGGGTGGCTGCCAAGTTGCTCTGAGTCCTTGGCACTGAGTAATCTGGAAAGCAAAGCTCTCTCCAGGTGGGCTTTTGCATTTCCTTGCATTTGCCTCTCTAGGTTTCTGCGAGCTGGATATTCCCTACAGCACACAGGCTACTTTCATTAGGAGAGGGTGGGGTTACACAGGTCCCAGGGTGGCATTTTGCACAAGCCTGTGTATCCTTGAGATCAGCCAGTGACCTGGAGGATCTACCCGAAGTTCAAGAATTCTGGCAGGGAAGGGGGATTCTAATACTACTACTAATTTTTGAAAGTAAAATTATCAGACACCTCTCCTGGTTTGCAGCTTTGGGTATTTTAAGAATAGGCTCCATGATTCTGATATTCTATATTTCTCTCTTTCTTGCTAACTGTACAAGTTATTAAAGATTAATAGAGCTAAAGATTTCTAGTTAATGAGAACTCTTTTCTTTGAAAGTAAAATATATGAGTTCCAAGAGACAGCATGTACTCAGAGCAGGTAAAATATTTGAATAAATATAAATTTTAGTCAGATTTGAATCCTCCTCTTGTTTGCATGATATTATTGTTATTTTGTATTACATTTTAGTGAGCCTAATGGGGTTATTTTTTATTTAAAGTCACATAGATTAAGGGATCTCACAAGGGAAAGAATAGATATTCTTGCAACTAATTTTTAGACTCAGTTTTATTTAGAAATGTATGCTCTCAAATAAGAATATGATCACAGCCATAGAAATAATAATGATGGTTAAATATTTAGTGAGCACTTACTACAAACATGGTAGGTTATGGTCCAAGTGCTTTGAATTTTACTCATTCAACAAATTCAATTTGCAGGTAAAGATGTCACAGTGCTATTGGGTATAAAAGCATCAGATCTGGGGTTTGAATACAAATTCCAACCTCAAAGAGTCTACATATACTTGGTAGATTGAATTTTAAAGGCAAATGAACTCCTGCAGCTATTGTAGTATTTTAAAAGTGATGATAAATGGGGGAATAAGGACTCCACTGAGAAACTGAGAAAAAGGGTCCTGCATTTGAGCTTAATTATTCTCATTAATAACTATATTAATTGGGAAGTTCCTTTGATCCTCTGAGCTCCATTCCATTCATTTGAATCTTTCAAATTTTGAAAGGACAGGACTAAATCTGAGGTGGCAAATATATAGCACACATGCTGATTATCCCCTATTTTATATTCTTGGTATAAATAATTACCTTCTCTTTTCTACTGAATTTTAGCATGATTTTATAATGTTCTCAACTCAGTATTCTAACCTCTTTTGATTGATTGGAACTAACGTGTGAGATAAAATCTATTTTTCAGATCCGGCAATATGTTATATAAGTTCTCTTCTGTTTCTAATAGTGTAAGGTTTGTTGCGTTTAGTAACAAAAGCACATAATTGGGAAAGAGCTGAGTGTAAGATTTGAAGAAGGAGTGAGCCCTATGATCTACAGACCGACGAGAAGTAAAGGGAACGGAGTAGTGAGAAATATGAAGGCTCCATCTGAGTCTTAAAATAGTTTGAAGACTGACTCATGCCTGTGTTTTCAGCAGTCAGAAATCTACCCCATAGAGAAAATGTCCTTACCCATTTAGGGCCTAGTCAATTTCTCAACATGAAGTCAGGCACAGAATTTATTGCTAGTGGAATGAGTCATATCATTCAAGCACAGCTTGGATCTTGCTGTTGAGTCTTCTCTTTGTTCAACTTCCTGTGTATGTGCACACAGACGTGTGCATGTGTTATGTCCACATCCACAGTTTTAAATTTGCTGTTAGATTGCATGCTTCCAAAGAGTAAGAATGTCGTCCTGTTATATTTAGTGAGCCACACACATTTGGGACCTAATAAAAATTATTCAGTGATTATAAAAGAAAGATAAAAAAGAAGAGGAAGAGGAATTTTGAAAGAGGCATGATTCAAGGACTATGGAGCGTAATATGCCTATATATGATGAAAAGACTAATGGGTTTAACACTCTAAAATGAGTTTTGTGCATATTTATCATTTCCTCTTCATGAGAACTCTAATCTCCCTGGAATGTCTCTTTTTCTAAGTTACATGCAGCTGTTTTTTGTTTGTTTGTTTTTGTTTATAGGACAGATGGGTGTATCTAATCTTGGGTGTATCTCTTTATTTTGAGAATGGCTAGGAGCAACCTGAAGAGTAACAGGGAAACTTGAGTGAGACTTCAGATCTTTCATGAATCTTCAGGTTGCCAGAGGTCTTTTATAGGGTTTTGGGATAAGCCCCTTATTTTCCTGAAGGTATCACCTTATAGTTCCCCAAACTGTAAGCAGCTGGATAAAAGTTCAGATATCCAGGATCCTGGCCTACTCATTCTACCAATAAAATAAAATTTAATTTCAAAAGACAATGCATAGCCTCTTTTAGGAAAGCTGAGAAGAACACATAGAATTAAAAGAAGGGATGGAAGATTTATGCTTTAGCTCTGGTAGAGTAGTTTGCATCAAGAGAATTCTAACACTGAAAATAACTTCATAAAATCTGGTTACCACTTAAAGTAGTTTTTGAAGGCGTGGGAGAGCCACAAGGACAACAAAGGCTTATAGAGCCAAGAACCCTGGATAGCTGGGAATACAATGAGGTGAGCCAAAATTATTCACTATTTCACTGTTTCTTCCATTTGGAAATTTCTCAGTGCATAGTGTGAGGCATAAATAAAAGACAAAAGCTTTCAGAAATCCTACAGGACAGAGGGAAGAAAAGATTTAAGAGCATGGCTAAACAAGGTAGTCAAGACTTGGAGAACAAAAAACCTGGAGAAAGGGACATTACAAAGAAACCAATATTCTGTGCAACTTGCTCTCAAAGTTTTGCTGTAGCCTATGTTATGTAGGTGCAAGAAAAAAAAGTAGAAAATACTTGCCGAGAAGGCTAAAGAGCTAAGTAAATATTTTAGAAGTGTAAAAGAGTAGAGTAGTCAAAATTGTAATTCAGGGTCATTCAAGGAACATGTTCCCCGAAAATACCCCCAAGCTTTCATGTTAGAAGCGAGAAGGGTAATGTCCTAGAATTAAAGGCAAACTGGAATGTTTATTTTAATAATCCTGAAAGTCAGCATTTTATCATAAATAAATGTATGATAACTATTTTTCTAAGTTACATGCAGCTGGTTTTTGCTTGTTTGTTATTGTTTATAGGACAAATGGGTGTATCTATCTTGGGTATATCTCTCTATCCTGAGAATGGCCAGGAGCAACCTGAGTGAGTAACAGGGAAACTTGAGTAAGACTTCAGATCTTCCATGAATCTTCAGGTTGCCAGAGGTCTTTTATAGGGTTTTGAGAAAAGTCTCAAAATTCTAATCAGAAAAAAACTAAATCTTCTCCAGAGATAGAGCACATGGCCAACAGTCTCCATAATTTCCCATACACAATATTCTATATTCAAATAAAAATTATCAGGAATCTAAGGGGTAGGAAAAAGTGACTGATAAAAAGGAAAGAAAATAAAGACAAAAGTTGCCCAATAAAAGATTTATTCTACACAGACCTTAAAACAATTGCCTTTTGATATATTCAAGATGTAAATAAAAATAGAGATAATTCTCCAAAGAACTGTAAACCATCAACTATAGTGAAATGAAAATCTTATAAATAAAAATACAATCAGCAAAATGTCAACTTCAATGTATGAATTTATCAGTAGAACAGATAAAATAAGGGAAAGGATTGATTAGGTAGAAGATGGGTAAATCAAACATTCAGACAAAAAAACTGAGAAGAAAACATAGAAAATAAGTACAAGATTGGCAGAATTTTATGCAATACATTTAAGGTTAATGTATGTGCAACTGGAGTACCCACAGAAGATATAATACATGAAGAAATAGTGACTGAATAGTTTCTATAGCAGAAAAAACAAATTGAGGTCCATACTTAAGCAGTTGTATGAAATCCATAAATTAAAAATGAAAATAAAATTATACCCAGCTATTTTGTTGTTAAACTGCTGAACCACAGACAAAGTGAACACAGTGGAAATAGAAAAAAAATAAATATATCACACTGAATGGGGCAATACTTTTTGTTTTGCCATAAACAATACAGACGATTGTATCTTTTTCTTTCATATGGGCAGGCACATCATACCTGGGTCTCTGGCATGACAGGCGAGGACTCTGCCACTGAGCCACCATTGCCCGCCCAGAGAATTGTATTTTAAAGTTCTGAAATTAATATAACAACCTACAATTCTAAATTCAACAAAAATAGCCTTCATTGCTTAAAGGTGAGTTTCCGCTGTTCACGTGAGACTGACTCTTATGCTGTAAATATTTTAAAAATGAACAAAATATATGGTGACAGTTTTAAATGGCTTGACAGTAGAAATCACATGAATTCAATTTGTGAGTTTAGGAAAATTGATGCATCCAGACCCATGATTGCAGAAGTTCTTTTTTTCAGTCCATTTTCCCAGCTACAGCAAAGTGAATGGGAACCATAGCGAATCATCATGTCCAATCTGTGTTGCAGAGGAGAAATCATAATTCAGAGCAGTTGAAAAGCCCAGAACATGTAGGCTGGCACATTGGAAAAGAGGGAGCTGTATGTTAGAGACAAAAATTCATGTGTGCGTCCCATATGAGTTCCTAGCTACAGACTGAACTGAAAATGCACAGAAATAGATTACTTAACGCTTACCAGAGGAAGGTTGACAGGGGCTTGCACTGGATCAGAAATACTCCATGGAGATTAGGCGCTGCTGACAGACATTGGAATTCTGGGGCAGTCTGAGCAAACTCTAACCAACACACCAGGAAGACCATCTGCTATGAATAAATGGACATACATAGACTGAATTCGCTACGTAGCCAACTGAACAAACCTAAAGCCAAGCCGTCACAAAATACACAAAGTTAACTGAAGTTAGAGATTATATCCAGCTAAATTAGAAGGGTTTGGAAATTCTGAGCCTTCCACAGGTCTACTTTAAAAACTATAAAGTCAAGCCTACGCAAGTTTTTAATTGAACTACCAATAAAAACAGAAAATAGTTTTCAGAGGAAGATAACAGAATCCCAAATCTCAGCAACATATCATCCACAATATGTACACTGCAATTTCAAAATGAATAGACGTGCCAAAATAGCAGGAAAATATGTTCTTTGTGTCAAAGAAAATTGTCAATATAAACCATCCCTGGGAATGCCCAGATATTGGACTTAGCAGACAAGACATTTCAGTAGACAGTGAACATATATGTATATTTACACACACACCCAAGCAGTATATGTATATACAATCAATATACAAACAAGTATATATGAATACAAAGAAAAATATGTTCAAATAAATTTCAATATATATGGTCTTAATGAATCAGTAGACTCACAATCACAGCGGACAAATAAAAACTATAGATAGAAAAGAAATAGATACAAATTTTATAACTCAAAAATGACAAAAACTGAAATGGAAAATTGCAAGATTGGGCTTAAAGTAGGTCGGGGATGTCAGAAGAAAGAATCTATGGTGTCGAGGCCAGATTAATGAAAACAAAAGTTTCTGGTCCACAATTTTTTATCCAGTGAAAATTTCTTTCAACAATGAATATAAAATGAAAGGCATTTTCAGATCAATGAAACCTGAGATAGCAAGTTGTCAGCAGAGCTATACCAAAGGAAATGTACAGGATTTTATTCAGGCAGAAGAACAATGATACCAGATGGAAACTTAGATCTTCAGAAGGAAGAACACCATAAATGGCTAAAAAAAAAAAAAAGTGAAAAATATACAAAACTGTTATGTCTTCTTGAAATATTCTTGAAGGCAACTATTTAGAATAAAAATATTTATGTTGTAAGATGACAATATAACATAGAGATAAAAGATATGATGACCATAGCACAATGGTGAGAGGATAAGAAGAACTATACTTCTGCAAGGATATTATAATTGAAAGTGAGAAATGGGAAGTGGAGAGTACCAACATGTAGTAAGAAGTGGCAACTGAGAAGTAGGAAGGTTTAAATCGTTCATGAACAGTAGGCTGTGAAAGGTAGGAAGTAAGACGTGCACGGTTGGGAAACAATGCAATATTGACTTAAACACCTCCGACAAGTTGAGAATGTATATTGCTATTGATGATAAACCACTAAAAATAATAAAAATAAGTATGGCTAAGACAATAATAGACTTAAATACATCTTGTCAAGTTACAAACACATATTGTACAAGTGAGATCATTCACTAAAAAGTAGAAGAAAAATAAACAATATAGAAAATAAAAAATAAAAATATTAATAAACTGAAATAAACCCAAAAGATGTATGAAAGAAACAACCCAAAGGCAAAAAAAAGGGGGTAGTCAATTAAAACACATTAGCTTCAATCCAACAACATTCATTATCACATAAAATGTAAATGAACTAAACACTCAAACAGGAGGCAGAGACCTTCTGATTTAGTCAATATTCCTTCTTCCTTTTAAAATAATATGTTTCTGCAGTTGTTGATCACAATGCTGTTTTCAAACAGACATACCTTAAATATTATGATAAAAAGATTGAGGATGAAAGGATACAAAAATACATTATACAAACAGGGCATGCCATGGTGGCTCAGCAGGCAGAGTTCTTGCCCCATGCTGGAGACCCAGGTTCAATTCCTAGTGCCTGCCCATGCAAACAAACAAACAAACTATATATATATATATATTACACAAACAATAAACATTAGAAGGCCTGTGTGGCTTCACTGATCAAAACAAAATAGACTTTAACAAAATCAGTGTTCTTCCAGGAAGATGACAGAATAGGATAGGCTGAGTTCAATCTTGCTCCAAGGAACAGCTGGAGATGTGACAGAAAAATGACCAGGATGGTGGTTCCAGGGGCAAATGATCTGAGAGGGTCTTTTGCGTCACATAGGGAGTTCCTGGATAGAAAAGCTGAGGAATTGAGATGCAGAGAATTGGAGACCATCCAGCTACTTCAAAGAGCCTAACTTGCCCTTTTCCAAACAGAGGCCTGGAGCCCTCCGGAGGTAGGGATGAGGAAGTTAAGCCAAGCTACACTCCTTGAATGTGCCACAGCCATGTGCCCCCCTGTGTGGCCCACACCCCTCACCCACTGCTACTCCCACACCCTAAGTACCCCTGCCCCATACCCCCAGCGCCTCACTCACCCATGGCCAGGCCCCCCAGCCACAAGCACACCTGCACCCTGCCCCCCAACCCGCAAACACATGCATTGGTGCCCCAGCACGCCCTACTTACCACGATGTGTATACCCATGCCCTATATCCCCCACCCGTGAACAAT
>PVIY010053155.1:0-14832 GCA_004026745.1 Myrmecophaga tridactyla | reverse complement strand
GGGGGGGGGAGGGACAGAGAAGCGGCAAGCTGGAGAGGAGGGTAGGGTCCCTGGCCAACCAGGGGTTGCGGAGCTGGCTGCCCGCCGTGGCGTGGCCTAGGACAAGGCAGGGGCCCAGCGGGCAGGGGAGAGCTGGGACCATTCGGCACCCCCCCACCCCAGGTGGCTCCAAGAAGTGCATCCAGGTCGGGGGGGAGTTTTACACGCCCACCCGGTTTGAAGACCCCAGCGGGACGAAGACAAAAGCCCGCGGCGGGGGCGGCCTCAAGCCTCTGCTCCGAGCCAAGGGCACGCCGGCCGCTGGCCCCGTGAGTGCAGCGTCCCCACCCCAGGAGGTATGGCCCCAGGTGCCCCCAAGGCCGCCTTCCCTGTGGGTGACCCGCCCCCTCCCCGGCAGAGTGGGGCAGATCCGAGGCTCGGCCAGCAGGGCAGGGTCCCCTCCGCGCCCGGGGCCTCCAGTGAGCTCCAGCCCCACCAGGTAACGCATCAGAACGCGAGGGGAGCCCCCCATCCCTGGGACCTTGGGGGATCTGCCCTTGTCCTCAGCACCTGGCGACTAAATGAGGGACCTGAGCTGCCACTCATAAGGGTGACCAATAGACGAGGCTTTTGTACTTCTGGCAAAATTGTTGTAAAATTCAAACAAGTCAGAGAATGTGCAGCCAGGAACCGTCACAGCGTCTGGTTGCACGCGCCTCTGGGCGAGCCCCTTGCGGGGTCCATGGGGGGCAGGGCAGTGGGGTCCCTGCGCTAAGCCAGGGTGTCGAGGACCTGCCGGGAGCACGGAGCACATCCGGGGGGGACGTCAGGAGGACGGGGGGTGGGCAGTGAGAGCAGGATTTCAGGGACCCCCCCAACCCCGGCATGAGGAACAGGGAAGAGAGGTGAGAGCCCCCGTGGGGGGTGGCGCTCCCAGCGGGGAGATTGGGGAGACGCCCGCGCACCCCAACCCGGGAGTCAGGACACGCGTGTGTGGCTGCGCCAGAAGAATGAGGACGAGTGCGCTGTGTGCCGGGACGGTGGCGAGCTCATCTGCTGCGATGGCTGCCCCCGTGCCTTCCACCTGGCCTGTCTGTCCCCGCCACTCCTGGGCGTCCCCAGGTAAGCCCGCCTACCGGGACACCCTGAGCCCACAGAGGGTCCCCAGGAGGAGGCTGACTCAGGACACGGGGCAGTGGGGCTGGGTCCTGGGGTGTCCCCTGCTCCTCCCCACCCACCTCCTTGTCCCGCCCGGCCAGCAGGGCCACTGAGGCAGGCAGAGCAGGACGGAGGCCCCAGGCGGACTCCCAGACTCTCCATCCCAAAGTGCCACCAGGGTGGGATGGAGGATCCTGGCGGCCGCAGAGTAACCCCTCAACCCAGGCCCCCTCTGCCTCCCTGAGCCTGGGCCCTGCGGCTTCCCCAGGTCACCATGGCCCACGGGAGAGAGCCCTGAACTGGGAGTCCAGGGACCCAGCCCACAGCCCCTCCCTGAGCCCCTCTGTGCCCCCTTTTCGAAGTGAGGGCCCTTGGCCAGGTCACCTCTCAGCCCCCAGTCGGTGCTGGTGTCCCTCTTGTCTCTGTCCTCTTCCAGTCTGCTGGGCCCCGTCCCCTCAGGGACCCCCAGCATACAAAATGCTCCAGTTTGGGGTACCCTCCCCAAAAGCCAGTGACCCCTGGGACTATCCTGTGAGGGGGACTTCTTGAGGCTCTCCAGAGACACAGTCTGAGGGGACACTGACCTTGCTGGCTGGACTACCCCCGGCCCGAGGGGACGGGGACCGGCAGAGCTGGGTGGAGCCTGGATGCTGGACTGTGCCCGCCCCTGCTGGCCCAAGCCTTGGATTCCCCACCTTTACAAGGAGAGGGGGCTTGGAGGTGTGGTCCTGAGGGTGTGGGAATCCATCGTGCCCTGTGCCTTGTCCCCTCACGCCTCTGACCGGTGACGACATGGACAGTGGGACCTGGAGGTGCCCCAGCTGCCTGCCGGGAGGAGCCCCGCGGGACCTGCTCCGGACTGACCGGCCCCAGCCCCAGCAGCCGCACGTGATGGCCCCGGTACGCACAGGCCACTCCCAGGCTGGGCCACCAGGGTCCCCTAGGAGCCCGACCTCCTGGCCACCCCGTGGTAGGCAGTGGGGCCTCTGGCCTGCCCCAGCCCAGGACCCTCGCCTCGCCTCCCTGGCCGCCCTGGTCCAGCCCTCTCGAGTCGAGCCCAAGGGGCTCTGACCTCTGGAGAGTGACCGCGTCCCAGCCGGCCTTCCCGGGGCCCTGGTGGGTGGGGTCTGGGTACTGCCCAGCGCCTTGGACCACGCAAGACTTTTTCCAACATAATCCTGGTGTGAGTGTCTACTCTGACCCCCGAGGGCCATGTGACACCCCCGTTCTTCAGTGGTAAAGGGATCTGGAGGCCACACACTGGGAGCCACGGAGCCCCTGGGAGCCAATCCAGTCCCTTCCAGCCCGGACCTGGCCTCTTTGCACCCCACCAGCAACCTGGGCCAGGGTCCAGCCAGGATCCGGGTGTCTTTGTCCCCGGGGAGCGCTGGGAAGACCCCTGCTGGGCCCTACCAGCCCTGACCCTGTGTCCCAGGTCCTCCAGGGACTGAGAATGGTGGGGGAGGAGGAGCAGGGGCTGCCCCTGGAGCCCCCCGCCGGGACGGACACCTCTCTCACCTGTAAGCACCTGCTGGCCCCGCCTTCCGCCAGCCCCCTGCCTGTGCTGGAGGCCACCACCCTGCGCCCCCTCCTGTGTGTGGGCCCTGAGGGCCAGCCGGTGAGAGGCTGGGGGCTGGAGGGGGTGGGGGGGACTGACGGTCATCAGGGCCAGGGTGGGCCCAGGGAGAGAAGCCAGCAGACCCCTGTACCTGGAATGATGGGGTCTGGATAAGATGGGGGGCAGAGGAGGCCTCTCTGAGGGGGAGCAGGATGGGCTGGGTGAGGGGCGTGAATCCACGTGAGGCAGAGCGTGGCTGGTTCCTGAGAAGGAGGGTGCTGGGGATTCTGGGGGGGTCCGTCAGCGGGGGTGGCACCCCCTGTCACTGCCTCCCTCCCCCAGCCACACAGGCGGGACAACAAAAGGGGCCTCTCGCCACCCTCCCCCCCCAGCCCACCCGCCCTCTCTGGGGCAGGTCTTGCCAGGGACCCCTGCCCAGGCCTGAGGAGGGGCTCGTGGTTTCTCTGCCCTGCAGCCGGAGGGTGCTGGGACGCCTCCCGGGCCCTGCCCACCTCGGCCCTCGCCTCCCTCCTTCCCCCCACGCCGGGGCGCAGGACCCTGGGGGCGGCAGGGTCACGAGCGCGCCGTCCCGTCCTGGCAGGGCCCGGTGGCGGGCGCGCGCTGCGGCGTGTGCGGGGACGGCGCGGACACGCTGAGGTGCGCACACTGTGCCGCCGCCTTCCACTGGCGCTGCCACTTCCCCGGCGTTGCTGCGCGGCCCAGGTGAGGGCTCGGGGTCCGCGGCGGGCACGAAGGGGCTGGGCCTGCGGGAGACAGCGCAGCGGGGGGCGGGCGCCCCCCCCCCCCCGCAACGGGGCGTCCCCGGGCGCAACCCGACCCGCGCCCGGACCGCCGCCTCCCCCTGTGCGCAGGGCCGCCCTGCGCTGCAAGGCCTGTTCTGGAGACATGGCGCCCAACCCCGAGGAGGGGGCGCCCGCCCCCAGCCCCGCACGCCCGGCTCCAGGGCCCGCCAAGGTCAGCGCCGCGCCGTCGGGGTGCGGGTTCCGCGGGGTGGGCTTAGCGTCGGCCCCGGGGGTGCTTGGCAGAGGCAGCGGGGCGAGTGGAATGGAAGTGCATTTGGGGGCGCCAGGGGTGCCTGCCTCACCCGGTACCCCTCGTGGTGACCACGAGTTCACCATCTTTAAAATGTTCTGTAAGTTACGGCTTTTCATAACTTACATCTCTTTAAAAAGGAAATCCATCTGCAGTAATACCAGCTCTGAAACTGCTGGTGCGGGAAGACTCTCTCACAAGTTACAGGGTCTCTGCGTTGCCGAGTCCCTTGGGTGATGGGACGGCAAGGAGGCCCCAGGCTGACCCGAGGGAAGCAACCCAGCGCAGCACCCTCCCATGCAGTCTCACCCACATCCTAGCAGCCGCGGGGCCACGCTCTCCCCACCCCACTCTGCATCCGAGGACCCCCGAGGTCCCAGCGGGGAGCTCCTTCTGTGCTCGCAGTGCCCACTTGTCAGATGAGGACAGGGAGAGGCGGCAGAGGCCAAGGCCAGCTGCCCGCATAGAGTCAGGCTGGTCCCAGTACTGGATGTGGCACCTTGGGGGGTGTGGGTGGGCCATGCAGGGCAGGAGCCTCTGGAGACAGCCCACTCCCCACGCCTCCCAGAGTGGCCTCCCCGACCACGTCCCTGTCCCCTCCAAATCTTTGGGGACCTGAAAGGTAGCGCTCAGTTCCAGTGTTCCTTAACAAGCACGGGTAGAGTGCCCGCCTGGGGAAGGAGCAGGGGCCCAGGCCCCACCCATTGGGCAATCCCACGAAAGGCCATTCCTGCTGTCATCCACCAAGTCCACTTGGACGCTCCCTCCTCCAAGAAGCCTTCCAGGCTGCTCCTTCTTCACTGATTACCTGGGTTCCCTCTCTGCATACCAGAGGCCCCTTTCTTTATTGTCCTGTGGATCCACCTGCTTCAAGCAGCCCCAAGACAGCCCTACCCCGGGGGGCCTTCGGCCTTGCACCCCAGATGGCGAAAGGCTGGCCTGAGGCCCCCGTCGCTCCCCAGCCACAGTTCCCCACCCATGGCAGGACCCCTCCTTGGGGCACCCTTGGGGGGCCAGCTTCTGGGAGAGGCAACCCAGAACTCCGCCGTGGCCCTGGGAGAGCTGGATGTCATTACTCTCCGGGGGAGCGTCTGCCAACCCCCACGGCCTTTGGTTGCTGTTGCAGGGGGTCCCGCTTACTGCCGCTGCCCCCAGCTGGGTGGTGGGAGTTGGGTTGACCCAGTGCCCCTCTTGCTTCCAGGTTGGGGGCGACACTGCTGGTCACGAGCCCGTTCTGCCCAGGGATGACCTGGAGACGCTCCTGAGTGAGGTACCATACTACCTGGCCTGTGCACACCTGCCCACCCCACCCCTGGTGGCCAACACTCAGCTCCCCTACTCTGGGTGTTTCAAGCCTGGCAGCCCCGGCTGCCCCTGCTCCAGGATGGTGCTGGGACCTCCCACTGGCACCCCACCTGGTGCCCCCGGGAGCCCTAAGTGCTGCCACATGCCCTTAGGGACCTCCTACTCAGCCCCCCGACTTGGGCCTCTCCACCTCAGGAGGAGGAGTGAGAGTCCCGGGGAAGGAAACGGGCCTTTGAGGGGCCCTGGCTTATCTTGACAGGAGGTAGTACTCCCCCAGCCACCCCCAAACCTTGGTGGCCTCTCTGGTATACCTTGGGGCACCCAAGGTCAATGGCACAGAGCTGGGGCCCTAACCACGGGGGTGGGCTCTGGACAGCAGATGGGGCCTGGGCCTGAGGGGCTGCAGGGCCCTGGGCCGGTGAGGGGTGACCCACATTGCAGGAGGAGGGTTTCCTGGCTCTGGGAGGGATGGGAGATCCCCGAATCGGACTGGGGAAGTGGGGGACAGACTCACGGGCCCCACATTAGACCTGGCCACCCCACCTGCCCGAGCCTTAGGCCTTTCCCTGAAGCCCTCTCCTTTGAGGCACCTGCCTGAGCAGCATGTGGAACGAGCTGACCCTGCCCCCAGGAAAAGGCCACAGAGGGGCCCCAGGGAGCCCCAGCAGCGGGCGGAGGCTGAGCTTGGGTTTCGGGGTCCACGTGGAGCTTGGACGAGGACTCCTGTCCTGGCTGGCGTGGCCGCGGGGTCACTTTGGACAAGAGGGTCAGGTTGGGGTGAAGTTCAGGGACCCTGTGTCCTCAGAGGGCAGGGTCGCTAGTGTGGGGTGGGGGGCACCCTGCCCTCCTGGCGGTCCTCTAGAGGTGCCCCCCGCCTCCCCAGCACTCCTTTGACGGCATCCTGCAGTGGGCCATCCAGAGCATGTCCCGCCCGCTGGCCGAGGCGCCCGCCTGCCCCCCGTGACCCAGGATGCTGGGCCCGAGCCAGGGCTGCCTGCCTTCCCTTTGGCTGCGGGCGGTGGACGTCGGGAGCAGAAAGCGACCATGGGCCCCCCAGCTGGGACCCCCCCAGCCGGGCTGGGGCTGGACGAAGACAAGTGGCCGTGCACGACGTCCCTGACACTGCCCGGCGGGCCGCAGCGCTGGTCTCGGGGTGCATGCACTCTGCTGTGCAAATTACAGTCCCGGCTGCTCACGCGGTGTGTGTGTGGTGTCGGGGCCGGCGCACTCGGGATGCAGCCGTGCGGGGGGACGGGGTCTCGCCCTAGTGGGAGGGGAAGCAGGGCAGGTGACTCCCCCCGCCACCCGGCCAAGGTCAGGCCTGTGTGCTTCAGCTGCCCACTGTGTTCACTGCAGCTGCCCCACCATCGGCCACGCTCGTCCCGGCCTCGGCAGGGGCTCTTCCCTCTGCATCGCTGAGGACTCTTCATAGAATGGCCCCTGTGGGGGATCCGAGTCCCCTGGAGGGGTGGGGGCTGCTGAGCTGGGGCGGGGCCCCGTGGGCAGGAGGCAGGAGCAGGAACAGGGGGCCCAGCTGGGGACAAGTGCCCTGCCACCCAGCCTCCTGCGGACCCCCCAGGCCTCCAGACCAAGGCCCGGGCTCTGCGGGCCCAGGTGGGGCAGGCGGCTGGCCCGCCTAGGACTGCTCAGGGCGGCCCCAGGGCTCAGCGAGGGGCAGGTGCTGGTGCCTCTTTGTTGAGTCTCTTTGAACAAACAGGGCCCCCCACAAGTGTGGCTGCTGCTGGTGCCTGGGGTGGGGTGTCCCCAGACAGCAATGGTCCCTTATGCCAGGATGGGACACAGCTGGGTGTGCATCTCGGAGCCTTCCAGCTGGGAAGCTGGGTCACATTCCTGGACAAGGAAAGACAGAGAGAAAGGAGGGACTCAGCCACGTGGATTTGGAGTGTGCACCCCCACGCATGTACTCACACGAGCTGGCACAAGCACACTTACATGGAGCAGGGCTGGGGACAGGAGGTGATGGGGAAAAGAATGACACCCCCCCCCAACCTGTGGGACCCCACTTCCCTGCAGCCTGTTTTTCCCTCCACCAGACCCGAGCACTGGTGGGCCCCACACCCCAGAGCTGCCGCCCCTCCCCCACCCCATCCCTGAGTGTGGTTTTCCAGTGGTGGGGGCAGGGGCGGGGGGAGCTAGAGGCTGCAGAATCCAGGACTCTCCGGAAACTGGTGGGGGTGATGTGGTGGGAGCATGGCCAGGGGTGGGGGCGGGAGCTGACCAGGTGAGCCTAAAGCCTTGGACATGCTGCCTGACCAGTGGTCGCCCCAATATCAGCTTCTCTCCTGCCCAGAAGGTGCCCTCACCACGACACACTCTGGATCCCCATTCCCCATTCACAGGCATGGCATGGCCCACCCCTTTCTGGGGGCCCAGTGGCTTCCACGGCACCCAGTTATTTGGGCCACATCCCAAAATTCAGGGCTGCTCATCCTTGGGACTTTAGCTACTGAGGCCCCGACTCCCTTTAACTCAACCACAGCAGGGGACAAGTGGGCCTGCACAGGCCTGCGGGGGTCCATGTGCCAGGGAGCGGTTCCATCCCACCAGACGAAAGGACCCCAGCTAGTGTGTGGGGGCATGGAAACAGCCCCTGGATGGCAGGTGGGGGACACTCAGCCCCTGGTGCCAGGTGGGGGACACTCAGCCCCTGGTGCCAGGTGGGGCGACACACAGCCCTGGGGGGACACTCAATACCTCAGGGTCAGGGTGGGGACACTTAGCCTCTGGGAGCCAGGTGGGGAGACACTGAACCCCTGGAGCCAGGTGGGGGGGACACCGAGACCCTGGAGCCAGGTAGAGGCAGTTAGACTTTCAGTCTCAGGGTGCAGGGTGGGTTTTTCACATGCATCTCTTCGCCCTCTTTGCCTGCTGGCATTCGGCATGCACTCATTCGAAGCTGTGCTCCTTTGGTATTTAAAAATGGATGAATAAGACCACTTTCCGGAAGCACAGCTGCTGTGGTGGCGGCCTGCGCCCTGCCCAGGCTTGCTCGCTGGGCCTGCCCGGCTGTGCACCCACATGGCCGCGGGCTCCCGCCTGTCTCCTGTGGGGGCGGACATGCGGCTGATTCATGCAGCACTGGGAATGGCGTCTGGCCGCACAAAACGCCCTGTAAGCATCTGTGACTGAGTGCAGGTGGTGGGTTCAGTTGTGCCCCCCAAAAGTCACGGCCACGTCCTGGCCCCCGGAACCTGGGAATGTGACCTCATTTGGACTAAAGGGTCTTGGCCGATGTGATTAGTTACATTTGGGGTGAGCCCTACATGCAAAGTAAGTGCCCTTGGAGGAGAGGCAGAGGGAGACTGGGGGCCCAGGGAGGGGGCCGTGGGGGGCAGGGGCAGGGCTGGGACCAGGCGGCCTCATGCAGGAACGCCCGGGGCGCCGGCAGCGGGAGGAGGAGGCCAGACCCCTGCCCTAGTGCCTTTGGAGGCAGCGTGGCCTGCCCATACCTGTCGTGACCGCTCCCGTGGGTCCCTTTGTCCGGCGTCCCCAAGGCCCTGAGTGCGTGGACAGGCACACCCACAAATGACCAGCAGTCTCAGCTGCCAAGCTCCCCTCATGCATGGCCCTTCCCTGGGGAGGAGCTGGCCGTGGCCCCAGCTTACGGGTGACCAGGTTGCGGTTCGGCAGGTGAGAGTGACTGCGCCAGGCCAGGGAGAGGTGAGAGCAGACGGTCCAGGCCCACGGCCAAGGCTGCCCACCTCACTGGACCGTGCGTGCGGATTCCTGCCCAGGGAGATAAAGCTGCAAAAAATAAAAATAAAAATCCTTATTGTTTGTCTCGGGCTTCCTGAAAGCCCCTCCCAACCTCTCCTTCAGCCCTGTTTGTAGGACGGCGGCTCAGCGGACACAGGAACTGCGCCTCTCCCCTCCCCACACCCCTCCCCCCAGGCCTGGTGGCTCAGCCCCACCTTAGCCATTAGGTCGCGGGCTTTGGCGATCCCGCCACAGGCCCTGGCGTGGAAGGACGCCCCCCTCAGAGGTGTGGGCAGTGGATGGGGCCCCTGGCTGCAGATCGGCAGCCGCCCCCGCCCCCTGCCCGCAGCCGGTCCCTGCCTGTCGCGTTTGTAACACAGTTGGCCTAGCGGCAGAGAGCACACGCGGTGGGACGCATAGCCGGCGCCACCTGAGCTCACCCATCTGGGCCTCTGCATGGCCACAGGCAGAGACCTTCCCTTCTCGGGTGGACTGCCCGCTCTTCCCAGGCCGGGGAGTGCTTCCGGCCACCCCTCCCTGCACACCCGCGCACCTGCACAGAGGCACACCCACACACCTGCGCAGGCGCACACCTGTGCAAACACACCTGCACAGACACATCCCTAACACCCGCACCCTCACCCCTCTCTCCCTCCACAGGAGGGGCTGAACTCTGTCCACACCAGCGCCTGCCCTATCCAGCCCTCCCTGGCAGCCCCTGTCGGGCTCTGGCCAGCTCTTCCTTCTCTCGCTGCTCCCTCTTGCCGGATAAGCTTCCTTAAACCTGGCTGGGGGGACAGCCGCCGGGCCACTGCGGCACGAACAAAGACTGGCTCCAGCGTCCAGTGGTGCCCACATCTCCTGGTTGCTCATAAACATCCTTTTCATGGTGGGTTTATTCAAATCAGGATCTAAACCAAATCCACGCATAGTGTTTGCCTGAGAAGCCCCTTAACTTTCTTTCCACCTAGAGCAGTGGCTCTCCGTGGGGGGCAGCTCTGCCCCCCAGGGATAATTTGGCAGTCACCGCTGGCATCTAGTGGCTAAAGCCAGGGATGCTGCTAACCCCCTGCTAGGCACAGGTTAGCCACCCCCACCAGGAGTTATCTGGTCTAAAATGTGGTTGAGAAATTCCAGTCTATTCATCAGCTCCCTCTTTTCCAAAAATACTTTTTGTAAATATGCTCACATCTATTCCATCTAGGAAAAATTTCATCTTCATGCCCACCTACTATTTACCCTTCTGATTTTTTGTGCACTTCCCTCCATGGCCAAACTTCTTGAAAGTGTTGCCTCAGTTGGCCTCTGGGTTAAGATGGATTGAACCACCATCTAATTTTATTTCTTCCCTAAACTCATCTAAAATTACAGCAAAGGATGTTTGTGTGTGTATGTGTGTGGGTTTTTTTTTCACATGGGCAGACACCGGGTCTCCAGCATGGTAGGCTAGAACTCTGCCACTGAGCCACTGTGGCCCGCTCCACAGGATGTTTTTTAAAGGTGTAAACTGAAAGAAATCAAAGAAGATAAAAATAACGGAGGGCTAGTCCATGTTCACGGATAGGAAGACCGACTAAGGCTAAGATGTCAGTTCTGTCCAACTTGACCTATAGGTTTAGTGCCACCCCAGCCCAAATCCCAGCAGGTTACTTTGGGAATACTGACAAAGCTGTACTCCCTTTTCCACGGAAGGCAAAAGACCGAGAACAGCCAGGACTATACTGAAGAACAGGGTTGGGGGGTGGGCACTGCAGACCTGGCACAGTGTGCAGGGCAGCGAGGTGCTGGCGAAGGAACAGCCAGACAGACCAACAGACAAAGAGACCCAGGCACCTGGGGGAGAAGGGAGAACCCTTTAAAAAAATGGGCTCAACGGGCATAAACACGAATCCATAGACACAGACTGTACACCTTTCACAAAAACCAATTCAAAATGGAGCATAAACTGAAATGTCAAACACAAAACTACGAAACTCCTGGAAGGTAAGAGAGGGGGAAATCTGGAGGAGCTTGGGTTTGCTGATGACTTCTTAGATTCAACTTCAAAACCATGATCCATGAGAGAAAACCCTGATAAGTTGGATTTCATTCACATGAAAATCTTCAGCTCTGCCAAAGACACTGGTAAGGGAATGAAAATGCAAGCCACAGAGTGAAGGAAAATATTTGCAAAACACATACCTAACAAAAGACTTGTATCCAAAATATGCAAAGACCTCATAAAACGCAAACAAATTTAAAGATGGGCAAGAGATGAACAGACATCTCAAAAAAGATGCAGTGCAGGCAGATCAGCATATGAAAAGACACTCAGCTGCCCTTCACATTGTGAATGGGGCAGCCTCTTTAGAAGGAGGCTTGGCAGTTTCTTACAAAGCTTTCAGCTTACCATGAGCCAGCAACCACACTCACAGGCACTTACCCACCAGGCTGAAAACTTATGTCTGGAGAAAAACCTACACATGGATGTTTATAGCAGCTTCATTCCTAATTGCCCCAAATTGGAAGCAACCTAGACGGCCTGCAATAGGTGTGTGGATAAACACACAGGCTCCATCCGCACGATGGAAAGCTGTTCTTCAGTAATAACTAGACATGAGTTATCAAGCCATGACCAGGCATGGAGGAACTTTAAGTGCGCATTGCTAAGTGGAAGCAGCAGTCGGAAAAAGCTACGTGTTGCATGACATCTGTGTGGCTAGATGACATTCTGGGAAAGGCAAAATTATAGAAAGTGAAAAGATCAGTGGTTGCCAGGGATTGGGGTGGGGACGGGTTGGTGGAGAAGGGGCATTTTAGGGCAGTGAAGCTATTCTGTATGTATCATAATGGTGAATTGCAGACATTATGCATTTGTCAAAACCATAGAACTTTACAACCCCAAGAGTGAACCCTAATGTACAGTATGGACTTTAATTATCTATAATGTATCAGTGTTGGTGCATGAGTTGTGACACTGTGACACTGTGCGGAGCAGGATACTGCCAACAGGGGAAGCTGTGGGGGGAGGGGCTACGGGAACTCTCTTTACTTTCTGCGCATTTTTTCCGTGAGCCTAAAACTGCTCTTAAAATAAAGTTTATTATTGAAAAAGAAATAAAATGACTTTCAGGGGTGAAAATCTCCCTGACAACAGTGGGTGTGACCTGGGATCTGGATGCCTTCTGGACCAAAATGGGGGAGAGAAGTGTACTAAAACACGGTGTCAGTAAGGGGTATGGCCTGTAAACTTTTTTTTTCCTGTTTGTTATATTTTTCTGTTGTCTTTTTCTGAATTGATGCTAATGTTCTGGGAAATGATCATGATGATGAATATGCAACTATGTGATGATATTGTGAATTGCTGAGTGTATGTGTTGGGAATGTCTGTGTTTCTTGTAATTTTTTTTAATTAATAAAAAATTAAAAAAAAATTAAAAACTAAAACATGGCGTCAGTGGCCAGGAGAGCTCAGGTGGGGTCGGGAGGCTGCCCTGGGGGCGGCTCCTATGCCAGCTGCCGGTAGCAGAGCTGAGCACCATGGTTTGCTAAACCCCACCCAGCGTCACCTGCTGACTCTTAAAAACACCTGGGGCTTGACCTGAGCCTCCATAGCGGTTTTATGCGCTAGGTTTGCTTTCCTGGAACTTATAATTCCCACAGGGTTCCTAGGTCAGATAAATCCTGAAACCCAGAGGGACCAGCTTCTCTAAGATTATCAATTAATCACATCCTCCCATCCTTTAGTGTGGACACCCCTCCTCAACGTGAAAAAGTCAGAAGGACATTGTGCAAAGATCCCTATAGATTGAGAGAAGGATTAAAGGAGAAGGAGGAAGTATAACAGAGAAAATGGGATTTAACAAATGAGTGTGGCTGCTGAATCTCTATAGTAATATTCCATCCAGCCTCCACTGTTTGGAGGAGCTAACAGGGAAAATCTGAGCTGGTGGAATGGCAGCCCATGACAGACTCTGGGATCTGTGCTGTAATTAGGTGTACTATGAAAATTTTGGGGTTTTTTTCTTTCTTTGCTTTGTATATATGCTATATTTCACAATGAAAAAAAGTTTAAAAATAAATAAATAAAAAGACCCAAGCCTCCAGGAGAAAGGAGAACTGGGGTGGTGAGTGAGGGAGCATCAGCTCCACAGTTCTGGAAAGTGGGAAGAAGGCAGGAGTCAGGAGACCTGGGCCAAAGCCGAGCCCCTGCAGGTGGGGGGAGGGCCGGGTATGATGTGTGTGTGTATGGGGGGGGGGGCTCCTTTTGGGCTGCAGGAGCCTTGGAAGGTCAGGGGGCAGGGGCTGGACGCTGGGTCAGGGTCCAAGGCCACTGGGTGTGATCAGTTTGAGAAGCAGGGGCTCCGCCCCTCCGTCCATGGAGTCCCTCCGGAACCACTCCCGTTGCTGCCCTCCCCCCTCGCCGCACCCCAGCAGAGGGCAGGGAGCTCAAGCCCTGGAGGAGGCAAAGCAGAGCCGCACACCTGGGAATGCTGGACGCAGCTGACAGCGGGGCTCCACGTGGGTGTCACCCCACAGAGACCCGGCCCCTCTCCTCCCGCACCCTGGACGTCGGGAAATTCTTATCTTGACTCTGATCAGCTAAAAGGACAACAGACCTGGGGTTCCCCCAGCAAAAGGCCCTTCAGGCTCACCGGACAGTAAGACCTAAAGACACAAGTCCTGCGCCGTGCCTTAACCGGGGACAGATCCAGGAAGCCTCGGGCACCGGAGAGCCCGAGAGAGGCCCGCGGCGAAGGGGACTCTGGCTGGGGCGGGGCGCGCGGCCTGGCAGGGGCGGGACGGGGCAGGGGCGGGGCGGGCGGCGCGGGGCGGGGACCGGCGACAAGCGGCGGCGCGGCGGCGGAGCGGGCCCCTGGTCTTGGCCGCCACCATGGCCACCGTGGACCTGGAGAAGCTGCGGGTGTCGGCGGCCGGCAAGGCCATCGGCGTGCTGACCAGCGGCGGCGACGCGCAAGGTGGGGCGCGAGGGGCGCGGGGCGGGGGCTCGGCGCCGGGAGGGAGGAGGGGGAGGCGGCTACCTGTCCCCGGGCTCCCCGGGGCGCGCAGCCCTCGGCCGGGGATGCGGTGACCCGCGGGCTCGGGGCCCGGCCCGGCCCGGCCGCCCGCCTGTCCCCGGCGCACCGCGGGGTCGCGGGCTACGTGCGGCGGGACACGGGCCGCGCGCCCAGGTCCGCCCCTGCGGGGCGGGGGCTCTGCGCGTGCGCGGGGAGGGCGCGGGGGCGGGGCCGGCCGGGCTCGGGGACCGCGCGGGGACAGGCGCGTGGCGGCGCCGCTGCCTGGTGCCCGGGCCAGGCGCGCACGGGGGAGTCCCCGTCTTCCGCAGGCGCCGCGAGTCCCCGCCCGTCGGGCCGCCCTGGCCCTTCCTGGTTCCGAAATGCGCCCTGGGATCCCCGCGTCCCGCTCCCCGGGGCACCGCTGGGCCCGTCCCCCACCCCCCGGCCGCCCCCCCCCCGGTGGCCCGGTCCGATCCTGACTGCGGGCCTGGCCTGGCCGTGCCGCCCCACCCGCTGGGCCTCCGGCAGCACCGCGCCCCGTAAACTGGAGGAGAAGGAGGGGCTTCTCGCCCAGCCCGGGGAGGAAGTGGCGCCGGCGGCGGCGGGCGCGCGGGGTTTCCTCTCGGGGATTCGGAAGCTCGCGGCGCCGCCCCGCGCCCGCGTCCCGCGCGGCTCCCGGGAGGAGGAAGGAGGAGCGGCGTCCCCGGAGCCGGCCCCGCGGGCAGCTGCGCCCTCCGCTCCGAGGCAGCCCGGGGCCGGGAGCGCTGGGGCGCTGGCAGCTCCCTGAAACCCGCCCAGGTTTTTGTTTTTTTTTCTCAACGTCTTTTATTATATAATAGAACATATATACAAAGCTAAGAGAGAAGAAAGCAATAGTTTTCAAAGCCTCTCCAACAGGCAGTTACAGCACGGACCTCAGAGTCTGTCATGGGCTGCCCTTCCACCAGCGCAGATGTTTCCTTCCGGCTGCTCCAAACCCGGGAGGCTGGAGGAACAGTACCGTAGTGCTGCAGCGGCCACGCTCACCTGCTACCTCCCATTTTCTCTGTTTTACCTCCTCCTTCA